>JADLZL010004977.1:0-87379 GCA_015844335.1 Chrysopogon serrulatus | reverse complement strand
CTGGATATTGTGAAGATGCACTTAGAAGTAGCTACATTTCTCCTCGGCTGAAATGCACGAACTTTATGAAATGGCATGCTAGAATCTAGTGTTTTCAACATTTTCAGAAAAAATGAATTCATTGTGCTGATAAATTTTGAAAGAAAATTGTGCTGATAAATTCACCATGCAGTTGCTGACTTGCTGTATTCAAATGACTGTTATGGGCATTATATAGACCTCCATCCTTATGCAGTTTCACAAACTGCACAACTATAAATGTCTTGTTCTGCTATACCCTGTCGCATATGAGTTTTTTCTTTTAAAGGTTCACACATGAGTTTTGGCTACCTCCTTATTATAATCCATTAGACTTTACTTTTTCTTGGTCTTGCACTGCAAACTGGTGCTGAGAAATTATACCCTGTCATAGACAATCTCCATTCTATTCTAACTTCAGGAAATATTCAATCTGTAGATGTGGCAAGCACTGAAAAGTTCAGACAAAGTGAGGGACCCAAAATTGTCATGGATCTCTTGAAAGGAGGCTCAGAAAATTCAGATTTATTGGATGCTGGATTTAGTGTTGTGGCAGCGGGTTCTGCTGGCAATGAAGTTGTGAAAGAGTCCTTTATGGACCTGAAGGTTGATGAACTCATTCTGCAGGTTATGAAGGATAAATCAAAAGCTAATGTCCAAAGCTTGTACGATGCCATACGTGTTCTGTTGACACCTGATGACAACCGAGTGGTGGCTTCTCAGGTGTGTCCTATATTCACAGTTTTAGTGTTTCACATTGCTAGCTGCATCAGTTTCTACGCTAATTGCTAATATGCGATGCTTTGTGGAATTACCTGGTTGTGCATTTGCTATGTGATATTTTATGGAAATAGATTGTGACATGGTGAATAGCTTGTACTAATACTGTCGGTGCTAGAACTGGCGGCTCTAGCACCAACGAGTGAATTTGTGGTGCGTGTTCCCAACCCCGGATGGTGTGCAAGATGAACACAAGGATTTATACTGGTTCGGGCAGAAGGCCCTACGTCCGGTGAGGGGGAGGCGTTCTTGTATTATCTCGCACCAAGTGCTCGTAGGTAGGGTGTACAAGCGGTGAGAGGGACGGGGTCCCAAATCTCGTGGTGATCGGGTGAAGTGCCAATATCGGGCTTTCGTGTGTGTGAACTTTTTCATCTAAGGGTCCCCGCCTTCCCTTTTTATAGCCGCAAGGGGAAGGTGGGGGCCTTACAAGAGCGACCGTGTTCGTGGTCGGGTCATGGGTTTCCATCCTCCTGGACGAGGCTTCGCGTGGGCGACCGTCCCCGGACCGTGACGAGGCAAACAGCGTCGCCTCCTTTGCCCCCTCAATAGGAATGACGGACGTCCCCCGTTGGAGTTGGTGGAGTGCGTCGGAGGGGCGCCGAGCCCCCGTGAGTTTTGACCCGCTCGAGGCCGAGGCTCGGGAGGCCTCGGGCTTCGCGCCCATGCGAGGAGTGGATGGAGCAGCCGCGACGGTCACCGTCCAACGGTCGCCCATCCCGTGCTCGGGGTTCACGGTGGTGGGCCCATTGGTGGCTTGGAATGGGCGTCAGATCCACTCCCATACGAGGGAGTGGCGTCGGGCTGGCGTGGCCTTGGCGTGGCAGACGGCGTCTGAGTCAGCGATGGGACTGGCCGGAGGGGTTAGGCAACACATGCCCCCCTTGTGGCGGGCGTGGCCTCCTTGTGGAGGCTGCGTAAGCATGATTGCGGCGTGGGCCGTGGCGGGCAATGCCCATCCCCGTCGAGAACATGGAGTGCTCTGACACGGGCGGTGGTGGATATCGTCAAATCGGTGGTACGGTCTTTGACTCTGGGCGGCGTGTCCCGTCAGAGCACGGTTGCAGAGGGCTCAGGCGGGGCAGGCGTAGCGGCTCGTCAAGCCCACCCGTCGGGGGCTCGGGCGGGGCGGAGAAGTGAAGGCTCGTCAAGAGGCCCACTTTGGGGAGCTTCAGGCGGGCGGGCTCAGCGCCCATCCGAACCCTCGGTGGGGTAGGCTCGGACGAGGGGCCGAGCCGTGCGGCGCCGCTTCCTCACCGTGGCTTAGATAGTGGAAATGGGAGGCCTTTGGCCCAAGTTTGCGTTTGTTTGGGCTTTCCTTAAAAGCCCCTTATTTTGGTCCCCGACAGTAGCCCCGAGCCTCGAAGGGAGTGGGAGCACTCATTCTGAGGTGGAGTCTTTCTTAGGTTATCGATACTTTCCCCGTTAGTGCTTGTAAGCCACCCTGAATAGTTTCGAGGCTTCTGAGGAGTTTGGGACTCCTTGAAGGCTTGCATTTAGCTTCGACGGGTTTTGAGGCTTGTCTCAGAGTCGTGCTCCCGGCGGGGCATGGCCCCGGTGTAGCCCCCCGAGGCCTTGGGCAGTGAGGGCACTCGTCCGAGGGCTAGTGCGTTTTTGGTGGACAGACAGTCCGTGCTGCCGAGCCCCCGGCCCGTCGGCTGCGCCCAGGTTCGGCTAGGTTTTTGGGGCGTTTTTCCAAATTGGTTGGCCGGGGAAGCCCCCGAGCCCCCTGTAGCGACGGCAGGGGAACCCAATTGGGACTCGGCCGCCGATTTCTTACGCACCTTAGCTTCCCTTCCCTTCAGTGGGGAGGAGGGTGGACTTTGTCGTGCTATCGTCGGCAGTGTCGAACACGACTAGATCCGTTGAGCGATTGGCGGGAGAATCCAAGTGAACCGCCTTGTGCCCGTTCGCTAGGGGCTGGCCGGGGCCGGAGGCGCGGTTCATAAGAGCACGCACGGTATGCTCGAGGTGGGGCTCGGGTCCCGTCCAGGCCGGGTCCCGAGGCTCGGCGCTCTTCCCACGGGGATCCCCTTACTCGGCTGCCATGCGGCCTCGGATCTTGCAAGGGCGGCCCAGCCTTGCCGGCCAGGCGTGTATGAGGCCGTCCGAGCTGCCCTCGACTCTATTAAGCTTTAAGGGTGGTTTGTCGAACCCTTATATGGGCCACTGCGAAGCCCACTGACCGTAAGTAGGCCGCCGCCCTAGCCCCCTCGTGGAGAAGGAATTCTTGTTTTGCCTTGGCGTGGGGCGTGGGCGCGACTTTTCAGCGGCCAACCTGATGTGGAGGCGCCCCGAGCGGTGGCGGGCCCCACTTTCTCCGTCATGGCCGGTTACCGTCTTGCTTGTATGTGCCCGGGTCCCCACGGAGAATGTGATGTGCGGCCTTCGTCTTCAGCTATTGCCCCGCAGCGATGGCGAGGCCCAGGCCGTGGCCGGATCGCTGCGGGGCGTCTTTGTGTAGCAGCAGCGTGTGGCAGCGCCCGGAGAGCCCCACGTGTAGCTATGACCACCGTCTTGAGGTCTCCTCGAGGTCGTCTTGTGGCGTGTGTCAGTAAATGTCGTGGGCGTCACGCATTTAATCTTGAAGGAGGAGAGCGACAAGCGCATCTAGTATAAATACGTGCGGCCGTGTTGGCCTTTCCTTTGTATCTGCCGTTGCTTGCTTCTCGCCTTTGCCTTCTCCCACCCTTGAGAAAAAATCTCTTGAGCTCGCCGGAGGGGAGAAAAGAGACTTCCTTGCCCGCCCTCCTCGCTCGATCCCGCTCTCCTTGATGGCGCCCAAGGCCGGTGTTGTTGGCGTGTAGGTGGAGTCCTGCTCCGTGGCGGAGGCGGGCTGGTGGCGTTGGTGGAAAAGGGGCTCTGGGCTCGGAGCGACTTCCGAGCGAGGTGGATAGTGCCGTCGCCGGATGATCGGTACCAGCCTCGCCGGGGAGGTACGTCTTGAAGCTTCACGTCGTTCCACGAGCGCGGGTTCAGGATGCAGGTGGGGGCGTTTCCTGCGGCTCTGAGCCTTCTGACTTGGGCTCCAGCCTCGCCCCCCAGCGCATCACCCACCTTGTTTGTCTTAGGTAGGCGTGTGTGAGGGCTTCCTCGGCGTCGACATCCCACTGGGACCTGTGGCTCTACTTCTTAGAGGCCACTTTGTTCCTGAAATCTCCGCCAGGCGGAGAAGGAGAAGGAAGGAGAAGGAGAAGAGAGGGAAGAGGTTGGCCGTCCGAGCCATTTGACGTTACAGGCTGCGATCCAGGCACCACTGGGGACTATATCGGCGAGGCTCGCGGCTCGAATCGGCGGTTATACGGCAAGTGGTTCTACCTTCCCAGCGATGGGTGGCCACCCGCCCGCTCTACACGGGAAGGTGTTCGACTCGAGCCGCCGTCGTGGGCGGAAGGAGCTGATCCCGAGAGGGTGAACCCGCCCGAGGGAAGGTGTTTGCCGCCTGGCGCGCCTCGACCGGGGAGAAGGGGTCCTGACGCCTCGGCGGTGATCGCCCGGCCTCCACAAGCGGCACTTGTCTTGGGCTCATGCATCGGCGGTACCTTGTTGATGACATGCGGCTCACAACCCCTCTGAGGGACCCTCGTGGATGGCCGAGGACCTAGGGTTCGCCGAGGTCCTTGACCGGACGAAGCAGGCGGCATCGGTGGAGCATTCACAGTTGCTCAGGAATCCCGATGCGGCCGGACAAAAGACTACATCGATCTGGTAAGACCCGTTCCTCCCGCTCCCGTTATTGCGTTCCGTTCTTCTTCTTCTTCTTCCCCACGCTGATCTCGGTCGTCGCGCTTGCGAGGGGCTCGCGGAGAGGCTGAGGCGTCGAAAGCCCCCGATCGCCGCGGAGAAAGCGGCCAATCGCGAGCGCTGGAGGCGGAGAAAGCGAGAGAAGGAGAGTGCCGCGCGCGCAACGCCTGCATAGCGAAGGAGAGGGAGGACTGTCTCGGCTGCTGGGCGCCGGGAGAGCAAGAGGGTCTCCCTCTAGCGGGGGACGCCGTCGGACACCACCGAGCACGGCAGACGGCGGCAGCGATGGTGAGGAAGTGGGGACGAGGGCGAGGCTGAGCCGTTGCTCGAGGTTGGATCCCCGGAGGTGACGTCGCGTGCCGGGCGGGCGTAGTTTGTCGCCGTATTGCCGTCCGGAAGTGGTCGCCGGGGAGAGGCTCGTCTCCGTATTTGCGGACAGGGCCGCGATGCCCCAATGACTGGGGCGTCCCCTGGTAGGAGGCGTGGCGTCACCCGGGAGTAAGGAGGTCGCCGAGCCCCTCACCCCTTGAGGCTCGTCCCCACCGGCCGCCCGCCGGCCGAGCGGCCTGAGACCTAGGAGACGCCTCCGGCAGAGCCTATCCCAAGCGCGGCATTCCCGCCATCGGGCGGGTCCCTCCCGAGCTAGATTAAAGTGCGGGGTAGGGGTGTTTACACCTTGTCGCCGGGTCTTGACGTTTCGCTTTTTTTTTTTTCGCCGCTAACTTCCGTCTTTGTCCCTATCCGCGGCCTTGGAGCCAAGACAAGCCGCAGTGGACGTGCCCCCTCGCCCCTCGGAAATGGCAAAGGGGGGGGTCGGAGCGCGAATCTTAGTTTCGCTTGAGGCGATTTGTCGGGACCGAGGAGAGGGAGAAGGCCGGGCCGAGGAACCGCCATCACGGAGAAATGTCCCTGGGCGCGGCTGGGCGGGCGCAGGCGTGACGGGGCGTGGCGTGCGGTCGAGGCGGGCCGTCTGCTGCACCGTCGGACGGCAGAGGCGCCTCGGCGAGGAGGACGACGTGGTGATTCCGGCCGTGTCAGCCGGGGTAGACTCCTCGGTGTCGGCCGAAGGTAGCGGTGGAAGGGCCGCGGTGGTTGCTTACCGCCCGGCCAGCGGCTATAATGAAAGCGGAGCCGGCCTCGACCCTTCACCAAGCCATAGCCCACGAGGTGGGTGCCACCGGAGGAGGAGGAGCCGCCCTTGGTGACGGCCCCGTGGGTGCCTACGGCCTGGTGGAGGCGTCCGTGAAGCAACAGCAGGAGCCCACCTTTCAGGAGAAACCCCCATGCCTGGGAAGTCTAGAGCGAGGGCCTTTGCGCCGAGCGGCGCGGAGGGAGGATCTGGGTGGCGTGGCGGACTGCGTCGGCCCAAGCTGAGGCCGCCCCGGGACCATTGTGTCGAGGTTGTGCCAGGAGCTCCCCCACTGCTTTCAAGGTGAGTGAAGGCTTTACGTCTCTTTTCCTCAGGAGGCGTCTTCCCAGCGGCTTGACCCGGTTGTAGGCGTGTTGCGGGATTTGGGCGCGGGCGGGAAGTCGGGAGGTTCTCCAGCGCGTCGGCCGGCCTTCACAGTCACCTTCAGAAGGGCTGGTCTCCCAGTAACGGCAGGCGGCCGTGTCGGAGAAAGGACCCCGGCCTCGAAAACTCCGCCTTCTCGTCTCCCAGTACGAGCCGAGCCCGGCAACGGCCTTGCTACCCCTCGCCCGGGGGCGTTGCGGCAGGCCACGCTAGGAGCCTTGACCAGCTCCGGACGGAGAAAGGCGATGGTCGCCGAGACCTCGCGCTCGGCGGACTCCATCAAATCCTGTCGACAAATTTGGAGGCCTCGGAGGAGGGACGGCGAGAACGAGATTCTCCGCGCTACCGCAAGGTAAGAACTGCGGACTGGCTGTGCTCAGAAGTTACACCTCGCCTGAGAGCCTAACTTCGGTTCTGCAGACTGCAGGCAGGTGGCAGTAGCCGAGGAGAGCTCTCCGCCGCAGCCGCCTACAACTCGACGCGCAGTGGCGAAGCTGAGACCTCGACGCTGGCGCCATACCAAGTCAAGGCCAAGGGGTGGAGGCTGGAGGAAGCCGGGTGGCAGCAACTTGCAGTCAGTGGGATCGGCGACAATGGTGGAGGCGGCGCTGAGGCTCCTCCGAGTCGGGCCAGGTCACACATTGCCACGACCATGTCCCACTACCGCTCGACCTTCCCGGACGCCGAGGCCTGCTGTGGCTGAAGAGGAGATGGGGCACACCGGCGTGCTGGCCTGGGCTGGCCGAGGAGGCCGAGAGGAGCGGGGCTCCCGCCGCACTGTGGTTACTTTGCGCCCACCGCCATCTCCATTCCTCCGGAGGAAGCTAGTGACGCCGAGGTCGCGGGCCGCCGAGGTCGTGGTCCGCCGAGGTCGCAGGATGCTGGTGCCGGAGACGCCGAGGTCACTTGGATGCCGTGGGCCCGAGGCCCCGAGGTCGTGGATGTCGCCGCCCAAGACGTTGGTGGCCCTGACGCCCCATAGCCCCCCGGCAGTGTGCCCAAGCGCTCATGTAAATAAAAGTTTATGTTGATTTTGTGTTTATGAAACACTTTGTGAATCGGTCCGTCGAGGCCTTGTGTTTTTCGTCTTTGGCTCTTTCATTATCTCCTCGTTTTTCCCATCCGTTTGACTCGCTACTTAGTCATGCGAGGATACTTTGCAGCCGAGGGTCGCTCTTTAACCAAAGGTGAGGACTGCGTGAGTAGCCGCCACGGCCCCCGGTTACCTTATTGTATTGAGCGGCCTCCCCGCGGCACTTGGAGTCATCCCTTGGCCGAGGCGCCAAGCGGGCGCCACGGCGCCGGGCATGGGTGGCCTCGCGGCTCGGCCGTCCTTGGCCTTGGGATGACCCCCCGGCCGTGCTTTTTCCTAAGTATGCGAGACTTTCGGAACTGAGTCTCACGAAAGATGGCTGGAGAAAACGAAAAAGATTTTTCGAGGGGCGCTTTCCGGGAGGGGTTCCCCCTTTCTAGCCCCCGGGGAGGCTTGGTTTTGGTGAGTCCAAAGCAAGTCTCCCCGAGTCCTACTGGGGGAGAATGCTATGACTTGGGAGAAAACGCCCAAGGATTTTTATTTAACCAAAGGTACAAAGCGTATGTACAATGCTTGGAATTTCTAAGGGTAAAAGCGGCGTAGGCGTTGGATGTTCCAAGCGTTGTTAAGGATTTCGCCGGTCTCGTTAGCAAGCTTGTATGCGTGCCGGCTTGAGGACTTCAGCGATGATGAAGGGCCCTTCCCGGGGCGTGAGCTTGTGGCGTCCTTTGTTGTCTTGGCGGAGGCGGAGCACCGAATCACCTTCCCCGAGGTCTCGGTCCGGACCCGTTGGTCGTGGTAGCGTCGAAGGGGACTGGCTGGTATCTTGCCGAGTGTAGGAGGGCAGCGTCCCCCCGGCTTCTTCAAGCATGTCCAGCGAGTCCTCTCGAGCCACTTGGTTCTGGGGGGCCTCGTCGTAGGCTTTTAACCTTGGGGATCCGAATTCCAAGTCGGTAGGCAAAATGGCTTCAAAGACCGTACACCGGGGAAGAAGGGCGTGAAACCCGTGGCTCTGGCTGGTCGTTGTCTGAGGCTCCGAGGACCGAGGGGAGTTCCTCGAGCCACCTTTTGCCGAACTTGTCGAGCTTGTTGAAGATCCGAGGCTTGAGCCCTTGCGGTATCATCCCGTTGGCCCGCTTCTACCCCCCGCTCGTGCAGGGGTGCGCGGACGGTGACCGACGATGCGTATCTCCGTGCTTATCGCAGAAGTTTCGAACTTCACCCCGTAAACCGGGTGCCGTGGTCGGTGATGATAGAGTTCGGGATTCCAAAGCGGTGGATGATGTCGGTGAAGAAAAAGCACCGCTGCTCGGACCGAATGTTGGTGACGGGCGCGCCTCGATTCATTTGGAGAATTTGTCAATAGCGACGAGCGGATGAGTGAAGCCCCCCTGGGCGCCTTCTTGAGGGGTCTACCAGATCAAGCCCCACACGGCGAAAGGCCACGTGATCGGGATGGTGCAGGCGCTGGCCGGCGAGGTGCGTCGGCGAGCGTAATATCGACATCCTTCGCAGTGCGTACTACCTCGATGGCGTCGGCGACCGCGGTCGGCCATAGAACCCCCTCGGAAAGCGCGGCGAGGGGGCGTGGAGCGGCATGGTGGCGCCGGACACACGGCGTGGATCTTGTGGGCTAGGGCGAGGCCCTCCTCGACCGTGATGCATCGCTGCAGGACCCCCGAGGGGCTTCGCTTGTAGAGCTCGTCCCCGATGACGACGAAGGACTTCGCTCTTCTTGCGGTGCGCTTTGGCTTGGTTGAAGTCCTCGGGGAGGACCCCTCGGATGATCCGGTCGGGTATGGCTTTCTCGATCCGGCTTGGGGTCGGCCTCTGGATCCCCCCCCCTCGATCTCCATGACCTCGGCATTTGATGCCGAGGATGCTCCGGAGTCAAGGGGCCTCGGATGTCGAGGGGGCCTTGGGCGTGACTCCGGCACCCGAGGGGGTTGGAACGATCTTCCGAGGCCTCCCTTGCCCCTCGATCATGACGGAAGGAGCCGCGAGGTCTTTGGTGAAGACGTCGGGGGGAACCGGCTCTCCCCAATGGCGATCTTGGCGAGTTCGTCGGCTGCCGTTGTGCCTCCGAACGACGTGGTTGAGCTCGAGACCGTCGAACTTGTCTTCGAGGCGCGCACCGCCTTGCGATGCGCATCCATCTTGAGGTCGTGGCGGCTTGAGTCCTTCATGACTGGTCGATGACGAGCCATGAAGTCCCCTCGGACGTCGGGCGCTTGATGCCAAGTTCGGCGGTGATCTTTAACCCGTTGAGCGGGCCTTCGTATTCTGCCATATTGTTCGATCTTTGGGAAGTGAAGGCGGATCACGTACCGCATGTGCACCCCGAGGGGAGAGACGAAGAAGGAGGCCGGCCGGCTCCCGGTCTTCATCGAGGACCCGTCGAAGTACATCGCCCAAAGATTCCGTCACGAGCTGGGCGGCGGTAGGCCGGGTGTCGATCCATTCCGCGAGGAAGTCGGCCAAGACTTGAGATTTGATGGCCTTCCTCGGCGCGTAGGAGAGTCTCCCATGAGCTCGACGGACCACTTGGCAACCCGCCCGAGACCTCCCGATTCTGGAGGATCTCCCCAACGGGAAGGAGGAGACCACCGTCACGGGGTGGGCGTCGAAGTAGTGCCGAGCTTGCGCCGAGCCAGGACCACTGCGTAGAAAGCGACTTTTCGGATCTGCGGGTAGCGGGTCTTGGTCTCGGACAAAGACTTCGCCGATGAAGTAGACTGGCCGTTGGACCGGCGGGCGTGGCCCTCCTCCCCGCCTCGACGATTTTATGGCCGCTGGCCGACCACCTGGGTGGTCGCGGCGGCATAAGAGGAGGGGTTCACCCTCGGCGGGCGGGACGAGGATCGGGCACCGTGAGGGCAGCCTTGAGCTTGTCGAGGGCCTCCCTGGCCTCGGTGGTCCAGAGAAAGCGCTCGGACTTTCTCGGGGAGGCGTCTGAGGGGGCAGGCCCTTCTCGCCGAAGTCGTGAGATGAAGCGACGAGGGCCGCCGGACAGCCCCATGACTTCGTATGCGCTCTTGGGTCCTTGATCGCCCCCATGCTCGTCACCGCAGTCACCTTCTCCTCCCGTTGGGCTCGATGCAGCGTTTGGAGACGATGAACCCGAGTAGCATGCCTCGGGAACCCCGAAGACGCACTTCTCGGGGTTGAGCTTGACGCTTTTGGCCTTAAGACACTTTGGAAAGCGATTTTGAGGTCGGAGATGAGGTCGTCGGCCTTCTTAGTCTTGACCACGATGTCGCCGACGTAGGCCTCTACGGTTTCGCCCGATGTGGTCGCCGAAAACGCCCGGCATGCACCGTTGGTACGCGTGGCTCCTGCGTTCCTAAGCCCAAAGGGGCATCGTCACGCAATGCGGTACATGCCGAACGGAGTGATGAAGGGCGTCATGAGCTGGTCGGACTCCTTCATCTTTATTTGGTGGTAGCCGGAATAAGCATCAAGGAAGGATAAGAGCTCGCACCCCGAGGTGGAGTCGACTATCCGATCGATCTGCGGTAAGGGAAAAGGGACTTTCGGACATGCTTTATTTAAGCTAGTATAATCTACACACATCCTCCATTTGCCACTCTTTTCCTAACCAAGATGGATTAGATAACCACTCGAGGGTGGAACACCTCCTTGATGAATCCGGCCGCCAAAAGCTTGTTCACCTCCTCGCCCGATGGCCCCCAAGCTTCTCCTCGTTGAATCGGGCGCGATCGGCCGCTTCACCGGTGCGGACCCGGACCGGATATCAAGGGAGTGCTCGGCGACATCCCTCGGAATGCCCGGCATGTCCGAGGGACTCCACGCAAAGATGTCGATGTTTGCGCGAGAAAGTCGACGAGCATGGGTTCCTATTTAGGGTCGAGGGAGTCACAGATCTTCACCGTCTTGCCGGGACGAGGTGGAGGGGTCGGCGGGACCTCCCTTACCCCATCGGACGGCTCGAAGGTGCGGCGTGGCGCTTTGGAGTCGAGAGCCTCGGAGACGGCCATGGCCTCGGCATGCTCGATGGCCTCCACGCCGCAGATTGAACAGCGTGCTCGTAGGAGGATCCAACAGTGATGACGCCGTTGGGGCTGGCATCTTGAGGGAGGAGGTACGTATAGTTCGGGACCGCCATGAACTTCGCGTACGCGGGACGTCCGAGTATGCCGTGGTAGGTTCCTCGGAAGTCAACCACGTCGAAGGTAATGACCTCCTTGCGGTAGTTTGACGGCGTTCCGAAGACGACGGGGAGGTCGATCTGCCCGAGGGGCCAGGCTCGCTTGCTCGGCACAATCCCCTCGAAGGGAGAGTTGGCGGGTCGGAGGTGCGGGCGCCCATCCCCAACAGTGAGGGTGTCGGAGTAGAGGATGTTGAGGCGCCGCCATCCATCGGCACCTTAGTGAGCCGAGCGTTGCCGGCGAACGGGATCCACCACGAGTGGGTACCTCCCGGGGTTTGGTACGTAGAGTGGGTGGTCGTCGGGGCCATAGGTGATGGCCTCGGCCGACCACGGTAGGTACTTCTTGGCGTGGCGGGCGCACCGAAAAAACCTCTCGGCGCCGCGCTTGATCTGTCGTGGCGAAAGATTCGGCTGGAGGCCCCGATGATCATGAAGACATCGTGGATCTTCGGGGAACCCGTCATCCTTGTCTTCTTCCTCCTTCCTCCTTCTTCTTTTGTCCTCGGGGCGGGGGCAGCTTTCGGTAGAATCGGCAAAGCCAAGTCACACTCCCCCCATGGTGTGCTTGACGGGGAACTTGTGGAAGGGGCAAGGTTTCTTGAGCATGTCGTCGAGCGCCCCGGGCCCCGGGGCCTCGGGGTGCCTTGGGCCGTCGGCCGCGCAAATGACGAGATCATCCTCGAGTCTTCCTCCTTTTTGCCTTGCTTCCCCCTCCGCTTGCCCTCTTGTTCTTCTTTTGGTTGCGGGTCGCCGCTCCGGCCCAGCTTCTTCATTCTTCCGCTTGTCCTTGTCGTTGGCGCCCCGAAAGATGGCCCCCCACCTCCTCTCACCGGAGGCGAATTTGTGGCCACCTCAAACAGCTTTCGTTGGCGGTGGAGGGCATCTTCCGTCCGGTTAGTGGACCAGCTTCCTTGCAGGTTGTCCCGTCGAGGAATGCGCCGATGATGGCGGTGTCGGCCACGTTGGGCAGCTCGGTGCACTTCTTGGAGAAGCGGCGGATGAAGTCGCGAAGTGACTCGGGGCTTCCGCGGCAGCTACGGAGATCCCAGGGAGTTCCTCAGGCGCACATATGTGCCACTGAAATTTCCCCACTAACACTTTGACTAGGTCGGTCCGGTCAAAGATCGTGCGGGCGGGAAGGTGCTCCAGCCAGCCCGAGCGGCGTCGCCAGTGAAGGGGAAGGTTGCGGATGATGAGTCTATCGTCGCCCGCCCCGCCCAACCGGGCGGCGGTGGCGGGTAATCGTTGGAGCCAAACCCCTCGGGTTCGTCTCACCCGAGTACTTGGTGAGGTTGGCGGGTCAAGGAACCGAAAGGGGAACCATGGCACGCGGGATCTCGGCCGGGCGCGAGGCCCCAGGGGTTCAAGGTCGCCACGGTCCTCGCTGCCGCGCTCGCCGCTTCTGCGCTGCCGGGCGTCGCGTTTCGCCCCCTGCTCTCGCCTCCCTCACGATGTTCTGCGCGCGCCGCCGCTGCTTGAGGTCGCCGCATTGTCCTGGATGCGCTCTTGAGCCGGCCTCCGCGAGGGATCCCCTGGACGAGGCCTCGCGCTCCTCCTCGGGACGCCCGCCCGGTTCCTCGCCCTTCTGAGCGCGAGGACGAAGCAGTTTCGCCTCGTTGGAATCTGGCGGGGTCTCGGCGAAGCCTCGTGCACTCGCCGTGGATGCGGCGCTCCCTGCGGGGTGGGAGGGCTCCGGCATTGATCGAAGTGCAGGGCCCCGCGACGCTTGGCTCGCACGCCAGAAGACGGGAGGATGCTCACCCCCTCGCCGCTGACGCATCCTTTCTTCGGACGCCGCTGGGGCGGCCGCCGTGTCGCTGGGCTTGGGTTGAGCGCCGCTACGGGCGGGCTGGCCTTGCTCGAGCTGCCTATCTTCTCGGCCAGAAGGACCTCGTGGCGAAGACAGCCGCGGGTCAAGTTTAGCCCCGAGGTCGTGGATCCGCCGACGGTGGGTCGACGTGGCTCCCCGAGGCGTGGCCGCCGGATCCCTCCGCCTCGGGTAGCCGCAGCGGTGGGGTCCGCTCCCCGTGGTCCGGAGGCTCCCGGATCCATCGGGTCGCGACCGGCGGCATGGCCTACGGGGCGTTTTTAGGTTACGATCCCGATCCCCGTCATTAGCCGCCGCCGGCCGCCGGGCGCCCGAGATCACGAACCTCTACGTGGAAGCACTCGCCGGGATCGTGCATGTCGTCCGGGAGTCGGAGTCGGGTAATCGGCTACGGGAAGCGTGCCCCCGGATGAACCCCAGGGTTCCGTGTCCTCGAGGTAGCGTCGGATTGGGTGGGTGTAGCGCGTCTTGGGAGTAGCGTCGCCGCTCCTCTGCTGATCGGGTACTCCTCGTAGGCATGGATGGATCCGTCGGGGGATGTGCGTCGGGGGTGCCCGTGGAGCGCCGCCGTCGGGCGGACCTCCTCCGGGGCTCCCATGGCGGTGGAGACCAACTGGCGTGCGTGGCGGCGGCGTTGGTCATGCCAAATGGCTGGCGTGGTGGCGGCGGGCGGCCCCCCCATGGCGGGTGTTGTCCAGCCCACGCCCGCAAGATCTTCCTGTAGACCGCCAGCGTCGAGGGCGTCCGTCGGCCTTGGCGGGGAGCACCGTGGTTCCTCCCGCCGGGCCGGTGTCGAGTCCGCCCGAGGACTCATCGGAAGGCCCCCGAACTCCGGTTGGGAGGAGTTCCATGTCGCATTGGACTCCGCCGACACGAACTCAAGCTCACCGAACCGGATCGGGGTCCCCGGCTCCAGGGCCGGAGTGGAGAGGAGTTGGGGGTGAGAAGTCGCCCCGAAGCGTCGTCACGTCTGGCCGGCCATCCGGAGGTTTGGCGGGAAGAGAGGCGAAACACGCACAAAGTCCCCTACCGGCGCGCCAACTGTCGGTGCTAGAACTGGGCGGCTCTAGCACCAACGAGTGAATTTGTGGTGCGTGTTCCCAACCCCGATGGTGTGCAAGATGAACACAAGGATTTATACTTGGTTCGGGCAAGAGAAGGCCCTACGCCCAGTGAGGGGAGGCGTTCTTGTATTATCTCGCACCGAAGTGCTCGTAGGTAGGGTGTACAAGCAGTGAGAGAGGGACGGGGTCCCAAGTCTCGTGGTGATCGGGTGAAGTGCCAATATCGGGCTTTCGTGTGTGTGAACCTGTCATCTAAGGGTCCCCGCCTTCCCCTTTTTATAGCCGCAAGGGAAGGCGGGGCCTTACAAGAGGCGACCGTGTTCGTGGCCGGGTCATGGGTTTCCATCCTCCCTCGGACGAGGCTTCGGGCGTGGCTGACCGCCCCGGACCGTGACGAGGCAGTGCGGCGTCGCCTCCTTGCCCCTGTTGTCGGAATGACGGACGTCCCCGTTGGAGTTGGTGGAGTGCGTCGGAGGGGCGCCAGAGCCTGAGAGCTTTGACCCGCTCGGGAGGCCGAGGCTCGGGAGGCCTCGGAGCTCGTCGCCGTACGGGAGTGGATGGAGCAGCCGCGGGCGGTCGCCGTCACGCCGTCGCCCATCTCGTGCTTTCGGGCTCACGGGGGACTTTTTGGCCGACCGAATGGGCGTCCCGTCCACTCCCGCACGAGGGGTGACGCTCGGCCGGCGTGGCCTTGGCGTGGCGACGGCGTCCCGGAGTCCCGGCGATGGGACCTGGAGGGGTTAGGCAGCACGGTGCCCCCACCGGTGGCGGGCGTGGCCTCCATCGTGGAGATCGCGTAAGCATGATTGCCGGCGTGGGCCGTGACGGGGCAATGCCCATCCCCCGTCAGAACATGGAGTGCTCCTGACACGGGCGGTGGTGGATATGCGTCAAATCGGTGGTACGGTCTTTGACTCGGCGACGTGTCCCGTCCCGAGGCCCGGTTGCGAGGCTCGGGCGGACGGAAGCCGGGCGGCTCGTCCGAGGCCCCCCGCCGTCGGGGCTCGGGCGGGGACGGAGAGACGGAGGCTCGCCCGAGGCCCCCGCTTTGGGGGCTCGGGCGAGCGCGGAGAATCGCGCCCGTCCGAACCCTCGGTAGGTAGGCTCGGACGGGGCCGCGGGGCCGCGCGCCGCTCCGCACTGTGGCTTAGATAGCGGAAATGGGAGGCCTGCTGGGCCGAAGTTTGCGTTTGTTTGGGCTTTCCTTAAGGGGCCCTTATTTTGGTCCCCGACAAATACCTAGTTGTGTGCATGGGATGATTCTAGATGCCATTGTTAATATTGTAACTTGTCATTTCAATAGGAATGCAACAAGAAACAAAAAGCAGCATTTCTGTAGTCATTTGAATAGAATCAGATTTCTAACTTGCAATTTAGAACTAAATAGAGTTCTAGTAATGATTACATACTAAAGGAGGATCTTAATTCTTAATGTACTATGAAGTGCTAGGTGTCAGCTTCAGTATTTGGAGACATTTCCGTAGTCATTTTCTTTTTTGTATGCAACCATTCTCAATGTCATCAGAGCATGTGTATATAAATTGCAAACTTTGATTCCAAATTTGCCTTGATGTGTTTATAGCCCAATGCATATTTTCCCTTGACAAATGGTAATTGAAATATATGGACTAAAACAGATGAACTTGGCCAGGTATATGGATACTCTCGGAGATTTGCTGAAATCGGGGTTGCAGAAGTTCTTGTCAATGCACTTCGTGAGCAAGTTGCTCCTTCCAGTTTACCATCTGCTTGTGCTGCTTTAAAGTCGATTGCAGTCAATGTAAGCTTTGCAATGTTATCAATTTTAAGTTGTTCATTCAAGCTTCAGTTTAATTGGAAGAAATAACTTCTTTGGAGGATATACACTCTGGCAAGTTTGGGATTCAGATTTGAACTAAATTGTATGGATTTGATTCGATATCCCCCTGTACAAATAGGCTGTTATTAGTTTATTAGTCTTTCATCTGTAGCTAGCCCCTGGCAAGTCAAAAATTAATTTTCATGTGGCTAGTATTGAGAAAAATCTAGCGCTTGAAAAATATGATACTCCTTATAATAAATTGCCAGCCATCCTTGCCATTTCTAATGTTTTTGTCATTTTTTTTCCTTGAAGGAACTATGTTTATAAAGCAATAGGTAGCTATTGTGTGGTAACCTATTTGATTATGAGATGACATAGGAGAGCTTTACCATCGTCTGTTGTGTGTTGCCACAGGATGAAATATGCCGTTCCATATCTGAAAATGGTGGAATTGATGTGCTTCTTCAATGCATTGATGAGGCTGGTGAGCAGAAGAACAAAGTTATAGCAAGATCTTGCTGCTCTTTTGTTGTCCAAGGTATGATGGTACAGCACTGCAACCTTTTCTGCTTGAGAACATTCAACTTTCATTCAATCCTTGTCTGCTTGAGAACATTCAACTTTCATTCAATGAACCAAACATCACACTTTTTTCTTCTTGAAGCTTGCCGCAGTTTATGCAAACAAATCTGTTATCATTCAGCGAGGAGGTTTTGATAGGTTCCTAAAGTTGACATCCAGATTTTCTGAAGATCCTGCTATAATTCAAGAGGTACTACTGAAATAGGAATATTGAAGAATTTCTGTATTGAGATACCGTCTTGAGCTCAATGAATGCGCAGGTTATGTCTATGGTGACGGTCCTCACACTGAGGTCACCAGAAAATGCAGCACGTGCAATGGAAGTAGGATATGGAACTCTGGCTATACAGTCAATGCAAAGGTTCCCCTCATCTGGCCAGACTCAGAAGCAAGCATGCCTTATGATTCGCAATCTTGTTGTCCGAAACCCCCAGAACAGGTATGCTGTGGAACGTACAGACATGACACATCTTTCTTTTTTGACACCACATAACCTACGCAGAATCTGCCTGGCTAACAGTGAGATCTCTGGACGGCATTCCAATTCCATTTGCTGTTAATGCAGCAAGTGATTCCATTCGCTATCAATGCAGCAAGTTTATAGACATAACTACATCCTGACATTCGGTGCTGCCATTGCAGGACCATCCTGCTTAACGATGGTGCAGAGAAGCTTATTAGAAAGGCCAAGGCCCTGCACGGAGGAAGCTGTAAAGATGCTGCTTCATCTGCCTTGAGGGACCTGGGCCTGGACAACTACAATGCATAGACACCATAGGAGTTTGGCCACGGTAGAATGTTTTGGAGGAAAAATACATGGTGACATGGTGTGGTGTGAGTTATCAGGTGCCGCACTGAAATGAGTTTGCTGGGCTTGCATTAATGGTTCCAATTTTGTGTGCAATACATGGTACTATTAGCTGGCTATTGAGCAAAATAACTCCACTGCATTGACACGAAGCAAAAAAACAATAGCATGCGTTGACACCAAGTACCTATCTAGATCCCAGGGCTAAAAATTAGCTCACCTTGTGAAAATGGATTAAACATGAGCTAATTATGGGCTAATAAAGGCTAATGGCCTCTAACCACAATTAACCCTATTAGCTCTTATTAGCCCAGAATTAGCCCACATTTAGGTTTTCTAATTAGTATAAAAAAATAGCTCTTTGATCCAAAACACCCCCATTAAGTCGATGATGTTTCACTGACCAAAACCGTCTTAGCAAACGTGTCTGAGAATGTGACTGTTAAGTCAACGCCAGGCAGTACGTGTCTGAGAATCTAACTGCTCAGTCAATTGCAGGCAACCGTGTCTGTGAATCTGCTAAGTTAATGCCAGGCAATACATTTCTACGACAACATTGTGAATCATGGGTCCATGGTTCCTTCCATGCTGGAAACAAAAAGGCTCTGGTGTCAGTGTCACCCCAACTATTGTGGTCATCTAATGAGGGTTTTTCCCGTCGTGCAAACTCCCTCCTGTTACCTGAAGAACATAAACCACGGAACTCAGAACGTGCAAGCGAAATCACGTTCAGAACTTTTCATTATTTTTTTAAAAAGCACGTTAAAAAAATCAAAGGATATATTGGGTGTAGGTTGTAAAGCAAGATCTGATTACGTTACCTAAAAACTTTGACTTGCGGCGAGAGAATAACTATGAAAAGTTAAACTTGCAGGATCAGCTGTTCTCCTACAAGAGAACAAAACAAATAATCAACACAACACTTCTGCTCAACGGTATTAGCAGGCAATGACTCGTGGCATATCCAAAGATCCAGACTAACACTTCAACAAAGAAAAAAACAAAATGTGGTAGTAGAAAAGTACTTTGTCACCCTTCTCTGATCCTCCTGAAGGTTGGAACAACCTTGAAAACGCCTTCTTCTCTCGATCTCGCCTGTCAGAAATCTGCCAGAATTGCCAGTGAAAATCCAGAAAAAGACGGTATCTTAGTCCTAAGATTCACATCAGTAACAAACCAACCTTCTTTTTTGCAGCAGCAAGCTCTCGCTTAATTCCTCCTGAAGGATGTCAAAAACAAAATCCAGTGGTTTCAGTAGTGAACAGAAGATTAATAACAAGTGAAGAAGACAGGACGGTACACAAACCGTCGTTTGGCTCTAACTCCAGCGCTTGCTTGAAGCTCTCGACTGCGGCATCAATATGGTTGAGTGCCATGCGTACCTGCAAATGTGGTACGATGTGAAACCTGACGTGTCTGAAAGGAGGTTTGAATTGAATATGAAGACATGAAAGTATTTGACTCTGAGGACACAAAAAGTAAGTCCTATGGTATCAGTAATACCAAGAATTGTACTTATAAAACCACGATAGTGTGGCAGGAATGTGATATATAAGTAGACATTCCATCGAAAAGAGACATGCAAATAAGCCAGTTATATTCTTCGCATACATCATTATGTAAGAAAAACTCTCCAAATACATATACAGTATAGAGAAAAAAAAAATCATGGGAAAAGAAGTAATGCTTTAATAGTCACAGTTTTTGGCCAAACCAGGGTTATTGCACCTACACAATACATAAGGTTATTTGTGATATGATTCTTCAAGTCTAAAATTTCCACAATTCAATACCAAAGACAGACATTAACCTGTCCTTGTCGGAAAAAAGCTTTCGCATTGTCCTCCCTTTCACGCAGTGCAAAATCTGCATCTAACAAAGCACCCTCGAAATCTCCCAACTTCAGTTTGCAAGCCTGAAGAAGTTATAAGTGGCTTCAGTATACAGAGCTATTTGTAGGTGCAGTTGAGGAAACACTAATGATGCAGAAAATAGAACCTTGCAAAAGTTATACTGCAGAATCAGAAATCTGTGCACGGACAAGAGGCTGAAACAGAACTTACAGAGCTATTTGTGAATATAATTGACTTTGTTTTTCGCAGAGAAGTGCTCCTCTCTGACATAAATAGACTGTCAGGACTAAAAGTAAAATGTGCACTGATCTTTAATTACCAAGCTGTAGAATAAACAAACTGAGCAGTGATGAGAAAAAGGGAAAACTACCTTCATCAATGTCTTCTTTCTCCCAGCAAAGATCCAAGTACCGCATAGATTTCCTGTATTTTCTGAGCGCTGTCTTGTAATCCTGTTTCTGTATAGAGGCAGTAGCAAAAGTTGCAATATCCAAAATGCATTTAGGTTTAGCAAACAATTTGGCTAAAATCAAAATGCAAGATATGCAGACTGTAGCTGGGTTTTCAATGTAGCTAACTTATCAAGTGGAGTTCACTAATGTTTTCACAAAATGCTGTGTTTTGAAAGGCTTCTAGTTTGCTACTAGCTTGAATAGCCTAATAGTGACAATCTGCCGCAGTTGAAATCATGCATAGACTTAAAAAGAGTACATGACATAACATGCAGTCAAAGAAAGAAAAGGAACCTTGAAGCTTTCATTTCCAAAAGCCTTTGCAGACTCCACAGCATCCATCCACCAAGAAATTTCTGCAGGCTTTTCATCGAGATCAATCGGCCAATCAGGATACATGTCACCATCCTTGAAAAAATTTACAACTCCATCATTGGCACCTTCTGGAAGTTCTCCGCAATCAACAATAACAATATCATCAGTTGGACGATCAGCTTCATCAACAGAAATATGCTCCATTGCACGAACCACCCCCATTCCTTTTATAGCCCTTCCAAAAACAACATGGTTCCCATCCAGGTGAGGTGTTCGGGTGGTAGTGATGAAAAACTGAGACCCATTTGTGTTGGGACCAGCATTGGCCATTGATAGCATCCCTTTTCTCTCATGCTTCAAGACAAAATTCTCATCCTCAAAATTCAATCCATATATCGACTGCCCCCCAGTTCCATCACCAGCAGTTATATCCCCGCCTTGCACCATAAAACCCTTGACTATGCGATGAAAACATGAGCCCTGAAAGTAACATTTTTGGTCCCAAGAAGCATTTAAGATTGTCAGGAAAAAAAAATCTTGGAGATTAAAAATCTAGGCAGAAAAATAGACGTTAATTGGAAGAGCACAAAAGTGGAATTAGTTGTCGAGAAAAAACCGACCAATTCTGGTCTATATAACAAAGGCTTCATCATCATCTTTGTTTCAGCAAAGGAATGATTTATAAAGTCTAAAGGCTATGTTATGCACTTCTGCTAACTGTATCCAACTAAAATCATAGACACCACCAAGCTCTTGGGAAGAAATGGAAAAGCAACTCCCACAATATGTCCGGGTCCCCACCATTACAAAAAGTACAAAGCATGGAAGTCCCACTAGGTTCATTGCACAACTGGATACATGTAATTGCAATCAGCAGAGTGGAAAGGGGGTATTAACTAAGTGACAACTGACAAACCTCACTCAAAATGTTAACCATCACAAACCAAGAATGGCATATCACACCACACACTTGCTAACAAAATACAACAACGGTATGTCCGTATGTGTGAGCTTTCAACAAGTACTCCAGACTACTAGAAAACAATGCGACCATTGAAGGACAAATGCATGTGAAATGTGATGAGCTGGAAAATGGAAGTAGTGCCATGTTTACTTCTACCAGCACTAGTAACACCACTAGTAGGCGGTACATCAAAACTAGTTGCAAAGCAGCAGCAGCAGCATTTTAGATTTTACCCAAAAAAACACACAGACACATTACAACCAAACACTCCTAATAAAGACCCCCAAAAAACGAATCTGTCGAAACAAAGAAGAAGGCCTTGGAAAGAGAGCATTGAATTATTAAGTAATAAAACAAAATCTACAAACTACAGCTATAATCCCACGTCATTTGCACATCAAAAACTAATAACTAGATCAGAAAAACAGCGTTGGATAAGCTGCGGCCTGCGATAACAGCACATCTGCACCGATCAAGTTGCATTTCTCAGACCAGGCTTCCAGAGCCAGGGGGGCTTTCACTGACAGTAAAAGGAGCACTAGAAGCTGACAGATGCAGCAGTCGGCGCCAAACCACTGTACTGGTTCATGAGTCACACCTGACGAAGTTTACAGCTAAAATTCGACCGAGCGAACGTTAGGAATTCGGTAGTTACAGAAATGAGAACAAAATTATCTCCAGCAAACCTCTCTATTCGCACGAACCAATGCTAATCTCCGAATCGCACTAATAGAGAGGACAAACCCCAATTCGACCAACAAAATCAGACGACCCTCATATCGAAATGCCTGCTACACTACCTCACTAAACCCCGACAGGCAACCGCACCACATCAAACCCCAAGCCCCTGCAGCCGAAAACACGAAAAATGCACACGGGAGCCAACCAGAACGGACCTTGTAGTGGAGCTTCACGCCGGTTTCGGCGTCGACGCCCTTCTCGCCGGTGCAGAGCGCGCGGAAGTTCTCCGCCGTGCGTGGCGCCACGGAGGCGTAGAGCTCCACCACGATCCGGCCCTCCAGCTCCCCGCCGATGCTCACGTCGAGGAAGCACCTAGGGTTCCTCGCCGCCACCTCCTCCGCGGCCATCGCCTCAGCACCCGCACCCGCAGCCACGGAGCCCTCGCCGCCGTCATCCATTGCCACGACAAGCGAGGGAGGCGGGAGCAAGACCTAGCGCCGGACTTGTCGAGCGACGGTGGCGGCGGCGTGAGCGAAGAAAAGCGAGGCGGCGGGCCCTCGGGGGAAGCTGTGTGTTGCTGCAACACTGTTGCACTTTGCAGGCTCGCAGAGCAGCGTCGGGCGGCGTGGTCAGTTCAAAAAAGGAGGGAGGGGAGGACGGGGCGGAGCCGCGGAGGAGGATAGGGAGGACCGGACAGGACAGGACAAGGGGCGAGGGGGCTCCACCTCGTGACTCGTGAGGTGTGGGCGTTTGCCGAAGTTTGTTGCTGCCGCCGTGCTGGGGCTGTTGGGGGACTTGGGCCGACTCTGTTGGGCCTAGAGCACCACGCATATATTTTTAAAAATTCAGAAAAATTGAGCTCCAGTACTGTATCATTTAGATTTTTTTTTCTTCTAAAATAAGTGCACATCTTGCTTATCGAGTATTTAGATTCTTTTAAAGTTTGAATAAATATAGAAAAAAATAATATCATAATTTATATCTCCGAATAAGCTCATTAAAAAGGTATATTCCACGAACAATATAACGATACTTATTATATATCATAGATATTAATACTTTTGTATAGATAAATTTAAAGAAGTTTGACTTCTTGATAATTGATATGTGCATTTAAATAGACATACTAATAAACTTGCTATAGTTGGATGGTTGCTAACTATTAATTTCATTAGTCGATTTCTAGTTGCTAGTATGTACTAATAGTTTATATGTATTGCTATCCAACCACCTATTAGCAGCTAGTTATTAGCAAGTGGATCCAATCCTTACTAAAAATTAGCTTAGCTAGCTAATTTTTGGTGCAAATGGATCCAAACTGGCCCAAGTTGACTCTAGTGCATCTAAAAAAAAGAAGGTTAACAGGTGAGCTATTTTTAACTAATTAACTTGGTTGTTAGCCAACTAGCTAACCAACCATATTCAAGCTGACCTTTACAAAAGCATCGATATGATGCAAAATGAAAAGGTTATTTAACTTCTCTACTTTCCTCCCTTATATAAAAATCAGAATTTTTTTACATCTCTTAACTTTTAAAATCGGTTGTTTTCTTCACATTGCACCATTTTAGGTGGTGGTTTTATCCAACATGTAGCCATGTCATCCACTGTAAATTGGAATTTGTTTAATATAGTTTATGAAGGTAAATTGGGAAAATATTTTTTTTGATGGAAAGTTTATATAATTAAAAATACAAAATTGTTTAATCTTAGAAAATCTATAGAAAATGTGTTTATTGTGGGCGAACCTTCTAAATCATATGGCCCACAAGCACCCCGACATTGTTCCTAAGACCTCTCGTCGGCTATGCTTGTACACCATATGACCTAGAATGTTCAGCGGGTGAAACCCCCGATAAACCACGATTCCTCCAGATCGATACTTATAGAGACATCACAATATTACAACAACTTTCATACAAAATACCGTAGCGGAAAGACTTACAATAACTTAATTTACAAACCTTTTGTAAAACTTATACAAACCGTAGTATCATTATTACAAAACAAATGGAAGTATCATTATATAACTTTATTACAAACCACCCAACAGAAGTGCCCTGTCCAAGGGCCACACAACCTATTCCTCATCGGTTCCTTCTTTGATAACCGTCATGCAGCAAGGGCCGTAACACACTTGCTCACACGGTTCACCTGCAACGGGGATTTAACAAACCTTGAGTACCAAAAGTACTCCGCAAGACTTACCCGACCAAAAATTGGGGAGAAGACTCAGGAATGCTGGCTAATAGGAATCAAGGTGAGGCTTTAGCAAGATCAAAAGACACCTTTGCCAAAAGCAACTAAAGTTGATCCTTACTTTTTATATTGATTATCCTACTCTATAACAAACACTTATCAGCCATGTAACAATTTCAAAACTTTTCAGTCTCTCAACTTTTATCATTACTACGATGCTGACGCTTGGTTAAGTCTCCCATATCGTGGAGCAACGACGATTCGAATCGCTTTATATACCCAGTTGAGGCTTCCTAGCCACACGATGTATGCAGGACCGAACATCTTACATACATCAACTCACACTTGGATTTCTCCAGACCAAAACGGGTCCTAGCCACGAGAGTACAGTACACCATCTCCCTACGCCGTCTGTACGTCGACGGTGCGCTCGTAGTGTGGGTACACGCTACTTCCCGTCCCGGTTATCCGTTCTCGTATGGATCATACAAGGGAGCTTACCGCCATTAGCATGCGACTAGTACTATCCAATAACCCTCTTGACCACAGGATCACCACAACGAACGGTCCTTAACCGACACAAGTGGACGACACTACACTAGGGCACTAGCCGTTTCTGATGCAAGTCACTCCATCGGTGTCTCAATTTACTCATCATGTTCTTGTGCGTACCCCTGACCCGGCCAAGAT
The DNA here is from genome assembly GCA_015844335.1 of Chrysopogon serrulatus. NCBI lineage: Eukaryota > Viridiplantae > Streptophyta > Magnoliopsida > Poales > Poaceae > Chrysopogon > Chrysopogon serrulatus. Next base: position 62,883 of record JADLZL010004977.1, on the reverse strand, counting down.
GAAGGATAGGCGACAAGCAACATCAAGTTTTGAATACTTTCTCAGAGATGATAATGTTATCAACTTTTAAAACATTTCATAAAGGCCTATGCTAATAGCAAGACTAAGCATGTACTAAATATTTTCAAAATCAAAACAGGTATCCAGGATAGTATCACAAGGTACGGTAAATGCATCAAATAGGATAGCACACAACTCCTATACCTAATGCATCATATCATCCACATAAAATTATAAAAGACTTTCGAAATTCAAGGCGGGGTTTGAATGCATCCGGGCTTTGCCTTGGGGCTCGATGAAGTGAGGTTCGGTGATGGCACCGCCGAGATCGAACCAACCTCCTCCTCGACTGGACACCTTCTTCAAAACGGAGTCGGATCAACTCCCTCCTCGGGACGGCACAACTACACGATTGAGATGCATGATCACAATGCAAAGAATAAAGACATGCGATAATGATGCAACGACAACTAGTCTATCTTGAGTACAACTTTCCTTCACGGTAACGTTGCATTACGAAAAGTATAACTAGCGTCGACGACGACAGGACTAACGATACGCAATCAACATGAAATGCCGAAGGTTATTAAGGTGAATGACCTAGGGTCATCACTCAATCCCAAAATCGGGCAACCCTCATAAAGATTAAGGTTAATTACTAATTTATTAACCATTTTTACAGTTATTGAAAGCCACTAATTAACTTGCTAATTAGAGATTAATCAAACCCTAATTAACCAAATGATTAATTAATTAAACATTAATTAATTAAGGTATTAATTAAAAAATTAGTCAAAACATGATTAAACTTCATAATTAAGATCATTATCATCTAATTAGCATACAAAACAAATTTTATGATTTTTGGACTTATATTTTAATTACTAAAAATCATGGAAGTAGCATTTATTAATTAAAAGAGCAATTTACATTATAAATAAAAGTTACTGAAAACATAAGGTTAGCATTTTTCATAAACAGGGCACATCACAGGGATCACACACATATTTTTATTTTATTTTTAGCTGCCCAAATTAAATTATTATAAAAAAGATGAAATCTGCTTTGGAAAATCAATTTCGAAAAAGAAAACATCTCCTTCTCTCCCCTGGGCTCACTGTGCGGCCCGTTGGCCTGCTTTCGGCCCACTCCGGCATGCATCGCCAACAAGCACGCGCCCTCTCCTTTCTCTCGGCCGACATGCGGACCCCGCATGTCAGTTTCATCTTCCTCCCTCCTCTTCCTCCGTTTAAACCGAGCGGCGGCGGCGGTCAACGGCGCTCCGCGCCGACGGCTAAGAAAAAGGCAACGCCAACTCCACCACGCCCTTCCCCACACTACGACGAGCACGGCCGAAGCTACTTAACGAGGGCAAACGGTGAGCGGAGGAGTTACACCGACGACCGACGGCGGCGTGACCACGCGGCACGCGGCGGCGCAACGGCGTTCCGGCTAAACGACGACGCTTCTAGCGCAACCAACACCCCTACGAGATTCAGGGACTCACCCCGACTTCAAAACAAGGACGCAGCGGGATTGGAGAGGGGCAGAGGGTGTTTGATGTCGGTAGCAGCGGCGAGACGGCGTTCTTGCGCGTCGAGACGTCGACTGCTAAAAAGGAAAGGTCGATGGTCATCAATAATGGGCAGCAGAGCTAGGACAAAAGAAAGGAGACGACGAGCAGCTACCCACTGCTTTGGCAAGGCGGCGATGATGGCCGGCCGTGGAGAAGATGACGACGGCAAGGCGATTCCGACGACCAAAGATCACGATTGGTGGCTCGTTGGATTCGCAAGGGGATGACGGAGCTGGTGGCAAGCTATTGGGAACAAAGAACAAGCGTGGTGCGCGAATTTGCAGAGGAAAGCAATGGCGGCTGGCGGTGACAGTGGGAAAGAAAAGAAGAATTGGCGGCCGGCGCATAGCTTTTATAGGGCAACTAAGGACCGGACAGGTGGAAGGAGGCTTCACGACGACGTCGAGCTGGTTGGCGACGCGCGAAGGCTGGAAAGACGCCGGAATTGCCACGGCGGCGGCGGTCGACCGGCCGGCATGGGCAAGGGTGAGGTGCCCCCCCTTTCATTACTGTAGCAGTGCCAGCTCACTCTCTCCCTTTTAAAATTACTTCAAAAATTTGAATACAAGTTGAAAATCTTCCAAAATACAGATTGCTCCAAATTTTATGCTCTACAACTTTTATTAAGGAAGTTTGGTTAGATTCAAATTAATTTTTGAATTGCATTTCAAATTTGAAAAGAGGGCAAAACCCTAACTTAAAGGATTTCAAAATTACTTTTAAATTTTGAATAAAAGATAAAAATATCCAAAAATAAAAGTTGTTCTATTTTTCAAGATCTACAACTTTTGTTTAGAAAGTTTTTATGAAACCAAATAGATTTTGAATTGGAGTTTGAAATGCAAAAGGGAACAATTTCTAATTTAAAGAACTTTTAAAATTACTTTAAATTTTATTCAAAAAACTTGAAAAACTTTATATACCAAACTTGTAGAGCTCAAAGAGATGTACAATCTGTATTTTTGAAGTTTTCCTAAATTTTGAATATTTTGAGATGAAATTGAGAAAAAGGGCAAAAGGCTTTTGAATTTCAGCTTTTGAAAAGGATTTTTAAATTGAATCTTTAGGCAATTAATTAGTGATATTGTGATACTTTTCAAACCCAACCAATGACATATTTTTAAAGTACAAAGTTTATACTTTGAAATGGTGCCAATGGTTAGCAACCTTTATTTAGAAAATTAATTATGGTTAGCTCATCAAAATTGAAAATGCAATTCAATTTCCAACACTTAGCCACTTGAGCTAGGGTTTGGGATTTGAATGTCAAATTCAAATTTGATTCTTCCTTGCACCTCATTTGATTTGTAAAACATGTTTGATGTGTAAGTTAAGGTTAGCCAAACACTTGCGAACATCAAGGTTGATTTTAATTGGTTACTTTTATAAACAAAAGTAAACATGTGAGTGGAATTTAAATGGTAAACACATACACATGTGATATAAAAGATCTCAAACAAACCCTAAAATTATAAACTCATTTTAACCATTCTCATTAGGGTGCTCTAATCATGAATGCTTATGCAATGATGATGATGACATGACAGTTTTAGGTTAATATAACACCGGAGGTGTTACATTATATTCCCCTTAAAAGGAATCTCGTCCCGAGATTCAGAGCTTAGGGCTAAGTAATGGAAAAGAAAATGTATCAAGTAAACACATCTTATATGGTTTCATAAGGGAGATAGAAGGGTTCATATTACAAGTCTCATATTTTTGGAAAGTCACAATTCTTAGAAACGAATCATGACTTAGGAGAAGGAAGGAAGAAACTCCGGAAAGTGCTCATTCAAGAATTCATCAGACTCCCAGGTTGCTTCATCTTCAGAGTGCTGATCCCACTGGATTTTGTAAAACCTTCTTATGTGCCTGCGTGTGACCCGATCTTTCCGATCAAGGATTTTGACTGGATACTCGGCACATATCAGATCAGGTTCAATGTGGATACCTTCCATGTCAACGACTTTGTCTGGTACTCGCAAACACTTTTTCAGTTGGGACACATGGAATACATTGTGAACAAGGGACAACTGCTCAGGTAGATCCAAACGATACGCTACCTTCCCACATTGTTCAATAATTCGAAAGGGGCCAATGTATCGAGGTGCTAGTTTACCTTTAACTCCGAAACGATCAATACCTTTGCTCGGTGACACCTTCAAATATACATAGTCTCCAACTACAAATACTAATGGCCTTCGGCGTTTATCAGCATAACTCTTCTGTCTGGACTGAGCTTTTCTTAAATTATCTTGAATTTGTTTCACTTTGTTTTCAGTTTCTTTGACTAAGTCTACCCCGAAGAACCATCTATCTCTAGGTTCAGACCAATTGAGTGGAGTACAGCATCGACGACCATATAAAGCTTCAAATGGTGCCACTTTGATACTCTCTTGGTAACTATTATTATAAGCAAACTCTGCTAATGGCAAACATTCATCCCATGTTGAAGAATAGGTTAGCACACAAGACCTTAACATATCTTCTAGAATTTGATTCACTCTTTTAGTCTGTCCTCCAGTTTGTGGATGATAAGCAGTGCTATGTAAATGATTGGTACCCATAGTCTCATGAAATTTCTGCCGAATCGAGCCATGAACCGAGTACCTCGATCCAGAACTATACTTTTTGGAACTCCATGCAAACACATAATTCGGTCAATATAAATCAGGGCATACTTGGGAGCTCTATAATCTTCCTTCACTGGGATGAAACGGGCTGACTTGGTTAAATGATCAACGATAACCTAGATAGAATTATAGCCCCTTGCTGTTGTAGGTAAACCCACAATAAAATCCATACTTATATCTTCCCACTTCCAAGCTGGAATGGGTAATGGTTGGAGCTCTCCAGCTGCCTTCAAATGCATAGCTTTGACCTTTTGGCAAGTATCACAGCGTGCAACATATCGGGCTATCTCAATCTTCATCTTGGTCCACCAGAATCTCTGCCTCAGGTCATGATACATCTTATTACTACCTGGATGAATCGAGAATCTGGTTAAGTGAGCTTCATCAAGAATCAACTGTCGGAGCTCAGGAACTTTTGGAACAACCAGACGATTCTTGAACCATAACACATTGTTGTCATCAAGACGGAAACAAGATGTTTGTCCTGATCTGACTTTCTCTCTAATATGCCTGAGACCTTTACTTTCTCGCTGGGCGGCAATAATCTGCTCTTGAATAGAAGAGTGTACTGTGATATCATTCAGGCTACCCTGAGAAATCATATCAATATTCAATCTTTCTAACTCTTGACACAAACTCAGATTCACTGGTGTGATAGCAAGACAATTGCATTGACTCTTTCGACTGAGAGCATCAGCAACTACATTAGCTTTACCAGGATGATAATGTACTTCAAGATCATAATCTTTGATCAATTCAAGCCATCTTCTCTGCCTCATATTCAGCTCAGACTGTGTAAAGATATATTTTAAACTTTTGTGATCACTATAGATATGACATGGATTGCCCAACAAATAATGCCTCCCTATCTTCAGAGCATGCACGACTGTGGCTAACTCAAGATCATAAGTTGGGTAATGCTCTTTATGTCGCTTCAGCTGCCTTGAAGCATAAGCAATAACCTTGCCTTCTTGCATCAACACACATCCGATGCCGATGCTAGATGCATCACAATACACATAGAATGGCTTTTCAATATCCGGCTGAGCTAGGACTGGGGCAGTAGTCAAAAGATCTTTCAACTTGTGAAATGCTTGCTCACACTCAGATGACCATTTGAATTTAGTTTGGTTCTTTAAGAGTTCTGTGATTGGCTTGGCTATTTTGGAGAAGTCAGGAATGAAACGACGGTAATATCCCGCCATTCCCAGAAAACTACGGACTTGATGAACACTGATGGGTGGCTTCCAGTTAAGAATATCTTGGACTTTGCCAGGGTCAACTGTAACACCCTTGGCAGATAGAACATGACCAAGAAATTTGACTTCATTAAGCCAAAACTCGCATTTACTAAATTTGACATAAAGCTGGTGTTCTCGGAGATGAGTCGAAACAGTACGGAGATGCTCCGCATGTTCTTCTTTGGTTTTGGAATATATAAGAATGTCGTCGATGAAAACCATGACGAAACAATCGAGCTCGGGCATAAACAACGAGTTCATCAGATACATGAAATGGGCTGGAGCATTAGTAAGCCCAAATGACATAACAAGATACTCATATAGGCCGTATCTGGTGGTGAAGGCAGTTTTAAAAATATCTTCAGGCCTGATTCGGATTTGATATAACCAGACCTAAGATCAATCTTGGAGAACACCTTGGCTCCCGCAAGTTGGTCAAAGAGAAGATCTATGCGAGGAAGAGGATATTTATTTTTAATGGTCGCCTCATTTAATGGACGATAGTCCACACACATTCTCAGAGTCTGGTCTTTCTTTTTCACAAAGATGGCAGGACAACCCCATGGTGATGAACTAAGTCGGATAAAACCTTTGTCCAATAATTCTTTCAACTGAGTTTTCAATTCTGCTAATTCTTTTGGGGGCATCCTATAAGCTCTTCGGGATACCGTGCAAGTGCCCGGCTTTAACTCAATCACAAACTCAACGTCTCGCCTCGGTGGTAACCCAGGCAAATCCTCGTGGAATACATCCGAAATTCACGCACCACGTGTATATCTTTGATTTCTAGCACTAAGGTTGCATTAACTGTCTCAACTGCTCTCTTGGGAGTTAGGAATTGGATAAGAAGTGGGGACTGGTTATCAGACAGAAACAGCTTAATGGTCCTATTCAGTGCATCTATCACAGCGCCATAATGACGTAATCAATTCATTCCAAGGATTACATCTATATTTTGATCCTTCAGTACTATCAGATCCGTGGGATAGAGATACCCACCAAGAGATATCGGGACCTGATATACCATTTCCCGTGTGTGTCTACGCCCTCCCGGTGATTGCACCAAAAATTCATCTTTAATTTCTTTTATGGGGATGTCATGCTTTGTAACAAAAGTACGGTTGATGAATGTATGCGATGCACCAGAATCAAATAATGTAATTGCAGGGTGACTGGCAACAGGGAACATACCCATTAGAACAGGCTCTCCTTCAAGAACATCCCCCGTCTGGACTTGATACACAAGTCCAGTCTTTCTTCCGGCATTCGCCCTCGGAACATGCTGCGAACTACCCCTGCCCTGACTTTGGTGCTGCTGACTGTCAGATCCTTGTTGAAAATGGGAAGTATTTCCTTTGGGATAGGGACAGTTTTGAGCAATGTGTCCGGTTCGGTTACAATTAAAACACGGACCGAAACCTGTGGAAGAATTTTGAGGAGCTGGTGGATTTGTGTTTCGAACACCCTGGGTGTTCGGCTGTTGAGGATAGGTTACGGCAGCAGGACGAGTGTACACCTGTTGCCTTTGGGCTTGCTGCTGCTGCTGTTGTGGGTAGTGATAGGGCTGACGGTTTTGCTGCTATTGTGGATAGCAGAACGGCTGGCGGTTATGCTGGGTGGGATGGAATATAACCTTCCGGCATTTTTGGATTCCGCCAGATGGGTTAGAGAAAGCATGTTTCTCTTCAGTTTTCTGTTTAAGCAGGGATCTTTCATAGGATATGGTAATATCCACTGCCTCATAGAAGGTGACATTTGGATTTGCAGTAAGGTGGGTTGAAATATCACCCTTCAAACCCCTAACAAAACATTGCTTCTTTTTCTTATCGGTATCCACATGTTCAGGTGCATATTGTGACAGATAACTAAACATGTTTGCATACTGCACCACTGATCGACCACCCTGCTTCAGTGCTAGAAACTCTTCCAGCTTTGCATGCATCACCCCGTCAGGAATGAAATGCTGACGGAACGCATCTTGGAACATGGCCCAAGTAATTTGCTGACCGGTTGGCTGTCATGCTAGAAAATTTGCCCACCATGCAGATGCAGGGCCCCTCAACTATTGAGCGGCAAACTTGGGTTTCACAAGGTCTGGACAACCCTCTAACAAGTCAAACTTCTGATCTATGACTCGAAGCCAATCACTAGCCTCTAAGGGATCCTCAGCCCTAGTGAAAACTGGCGAACGAGTCTCTGTGAAGTCCGCATACGTGATCTCGTCGTGATTTCGACGACCACGATTTTCATATGGTGCCTCGTGATTGTGCTGACCCATTTTCCATAACAGACGGGAATTCTCAGTGGTGGCATTTACTAAAGCTGCCACGGCTTCAGCCAAAGACTGTGGTGCTGGTAGTGCCAGCGGGGCCTCACCTCCCTCGTGTGAAGAACCAGCACGAGTATTTCTAGACATCTATTATAAACAAGATCATATTTATTCACAAGCAGATTTATTGAACTTTTAAACATTAGTACAAACCGGTCACACATGGGTTCACTTATTCATGTTACAGGTCCGCTCGTAGGCCGGACATACCCAGGTTGACTATTTAGCACATAAGGATAACTATATTACACATCTTTCTCAGGGAACTCAGGCATCTGACTCATTGCCCGCGACTGACTCGAGGTCCACGTCTGCCTCGGGCTCCTCATTCGGTGACGGGTACACCTCCGGTGACTCCACGGAACCCAAGTCGTCCGTGGCTACCTGCTGCTGGTACAGGGGATCGTGGAGGTTGTGCTGATGGTGGACCTCCTCGTGTAGGGCGGCAGTGTACGCTTCGAGATGATCCGCTAGCTCGGACTTCAGCTTGTTGTTTTCAATGGTGACCACCAAGTGATCCTTGGTGACGGCTGCCAACTCTGCAGACAACTGGGCTATCTTCTGTTTCTTGGATAGCTTCTTTTCAGGCTTCGGCTTGCTCGGTCCGGCCTCAGCATCATTGTGACGTGGTGCCAACTGGTGACGTGGCACTCCCTTTGAATCGGTCATCTTGCGAGCAGTCTGCTGGGTACGGGCCATCCTGTAGAAAGTAGAGATAGAGTCTATAAGATTGAGATCCTTAGAGTCAGCAAGAATAGGATTGATTTTACTTAGCCCAACCACTTTTTTAACGGGGATTATGAATTTAAACAAGTGAATTATGCATGATGCATGATCGAACCTACGGATCAAGCAAAAACTTTTTAAACTAGCATAAGCATACTTTTAATAATATAGGGCAAAAAGAAAACAACATGATATTCCGCTTAAGACTCTTTTAAATAGCACCTAGAAAGGCTACTAGAAAGAATTAAGACGGAGCAGAAGCAATTTGGACTAAACCACCTTTAATTTTTGGATCCAAAAAATTTTGAAGTTTTGAAAAGTAATACTGCAAGTGTCTTTGTAAGTACCGCTCTGATACCCTTTGTGGCAGAACCTTCTAAATCATATAGCCCACAAGCACCTGACATTGTCCCTAAGACCTCTGTCGGCTATGCTTGTACACCATATAACCTAGAATGTTCCGTCGGGTGAAACCCCGATAAACCACGATTCCTCCGGATCGATATTTTTACGTAGACATCACAATATTACAACAGCTTTCATGCAAAATACCAGAGTAGCGGAAGACTTACAATAACTTAATTTATAAACCTTTTGTAAAACTTATACAAACCGTAGTATCATTATTACAAAACAAATAAAAGTATCATTATATAACTTTATTACAAACCACCCAACGAAGTGCCCCCCGCCCAAGGGCCACACAACCTATTCCTCATCGGTTCCTTCTTCGATAACCGTCATGCAGCAAGGCCGGTAACACACTTGCTCACACGGTTCACCTGCAATGAGGATTTAACAAAACCCGAGTACCAAAAGTACTCCGCAAGACTTACCCGACCAAAAATTAGGGAGAAGACTCAGAAATGCTGGCTAATAGAAATCAAGGTGAGGCTTTAGCAAGATCAAAAGACACCTTTGCCAAAAGCAACTAAAGTTGATCCTTACTTTTCATATTGATTATCCTACTGTATAACAAACACTTATCAGCCATGTAATAATTTTAAAACTTTTCAGTCTCACAACTTTCATCATTACTATGATGCTGACGCTTGGTCAAGTCTCCTATATCGTGGAGCAACGACGATTCGAATCGCTTTATATACCCAGCTGGAGCTTCCTAGCCACACGATGTATGCAGGACCGAATATCTTACATACATCAACTCACACTTGGATTTCTCCAGACCAAAACAGGTCCTAGCCACGAGAGTACAAGACACCATCTTTCTACGCCCGTCAGACGTCGACGGTGCGCCAGTAGTGTGGGTACACGCTACTTCCCCGTCCCCGGTATCCGTTCTCGTATGGATCATACAAGGGAGCTTACCGCCATTAGCATGCGACTAGTACTATCCAATAACCCTCCTGACCACAGGATCACCACAATGAACGGTCCTTAACCGACACAAGTGGACGACACTACACCAGGGCACTAGCCCTTCCTGATGCAAGTCACTCCACCGGCTCGATTTACTCATCATGTTCTTGTGCGCGTACCCCCCGGCCAAGGTGAAGGATAGGCGACAAGCAACATCAAGTTTTGAATACTTTACTCATCATGTTCTTGTGCGTCACCGGTGCGCCTCAAGGCTGAAGCGCCGTGGGTGTCACCCTCGCCGCCGGTGACCTCGCCGCCGACGAGCCGGGGGTCGGCCAACGGCCGGCCCTCGCCTCGGCCGGCCGACCCGAAGGGTCGGCCGACCCGGGACCCGCCTGGCAGCGGCCCATGGTCCACTGGACCGGGTCTAGCTAGGGTTGGGCCGGGATTTTATTTCGGTTTTTAGTTTTATTCTTTTCCGTAAAATAGTTTAAATCATTTTTAATTCATATCTGGTCCAAATATGATCCAAATTGAGTGAGACTTGTTTTGCTAGGTTGCTTCTGAGTAGATCTACCAGGGAAAAATATAAAAAGTATTTTTGGCAATATTTTCCTGTGTAGATTTATTTAATTGCTATAAATACTGAAAACTGAGTAAATGCATAGTAAATTGAATATTGCTCAGAAAAATGTGGTTCTTATTTTGTTAGGTTTGTATTGCGATGTATTTTTTGTGAAAAATATATACCATGCAATTCCTGTGTAGAAATATTGGAGTGTGATTTAATTGCATTTTAGGGCTATTTTTGTTTATTTTATAGTAATTAAATTACTTGGTGAAAAGTCTTGTACCTTTTTGATGACTGCTCTTGTGCTAAGAAGTTCTAAATAAAAATATGAAATCTGTTGTTTAACACTTTTCACAGTACAAAGTTATTAAATGTGCATTTCTATCCTGTTGACTTATCTTTTTGTGTAGGCTGTTATACTTCATCAAATGTGATGATATTTTTATCATAGCTCTGTTTTAGCATGATGTAGCTACTGTAATTTTTGTAGATTTTTCTGGACTGTTTAGACAGAGGTCACAGTTCAAGTCTTTAAATTCACATGAAATGATAAGGCTTTAAATTATTTGTTCCAATAAGTTTGATAATTGCTTTTGAGCAATTTTAATTATGATATACTTGCTGGTCATATTGTGCAGTACCATAATTGAAATGTGATGTTGGATTATGAGTAGTGTTATATCTCTTTTATGTATGTGTTGTGTGTGTGTGCTCACACACCCACCTTTTCTTTATGCACTTCTCTAAGTAGTTAGAGAAGGGATATGCACATACTCAAGAAATGAAATAGGTTGTTAGTAGAGAGGAGATATGCACCTACTCTGTTAAATAAAATGCTAATCATCCTCATTCATGAGCATCGCGCCTATGCATTCTTTATGTTTATACCGTGCATTGCATCATACAGGTTCGCAGGAGGAGCCCCAAGGTTTGGAGATCGAGGAGAGCCTGCAGGAGGACCAGCCGCAGGAGGTCCCCGTAGGAGAGGAAGAAGAGGAATTGCCTGAGTGCCCGAATCACCACGTCAGCACCTTTGAGTAAGGCAAGCCCCGGAGCATTACTTACCTATGCTTTCTAACAGTCTAATTATGCTTTATGATTGATGCATTAAGTATAGGAGTTGTGTGTAACCATTGTTGTATTATAATCCTTGTTTACCCTTGATTACCCTACCTTGATTACCCTGCTAGTCTAGGGCGAGTTTATTGCTTAGCTTGCTTAGACCGTAAAAGTCGGGTGATTTCCTGTCATCCGCGAGCATAGGTGGTTACTTATGATTGAAGGAAAGGCTTGTGTTGATATCATCTGGTTATGGGTTATGTTGTGAGAATTGGAGACCGGGAGGAGTCTTATGGGGTTGTTGGACCATAGTGATTCCGTCTGTGTCGATTAAGGACCGTGCCGTTGCGCGTCCCTCGAGTCATGTTGAACGCATGCCTCACACTTAGCTGGCCGGATAAGCCGTTCCGACCGCGAAGCCTAACACTATCCAGGCCGGCTCTCGATCCGTTCGCACTGTATTAGTGATGGATGGGGGACCACGGGGGCGCGAAGAGTAATCGATTCGAATCGCCATCGTTCCTGGACAGTGAGCACTTGACTTGAGCTACTGTTGACGGTCATTAAGTGCAAATTTTATACCGTCAACTATCACTTAACAAGAAGCAACAATAGAACCATAGGGGTTTATTTCTGACAAATTCCACGAGTTTTGGTGAATTGTCCGATTTTCGGGAATTATCCGAAAAGACCAAAAAAGAAGGATTGGAGTGCAAATCTACCACGAAACTTATCCGCAACGCAACAACCCCGCCAACGGGGTCAGGAAGGTTCCAGAAGACACCCGAAGCAGCGGGGCCCGCAGCCGCCACCAGGTGGGGCCGGCCGACCCCCACCATGGCGCCGCCCGCCCCTAGGGTTAGGGTTTGGCCGCCGTCTTCCGGAATGTTCCTCCACCGCCTCCCACGATGCATCCCGGCCCCTTTGTTACGTCGGTTTGATCCTGCGGCACGCGTGCACTCCACCGGGCTATAAATAGAGGGGTAGACCCCCCTCCCAGAGAAGAATTCATTCCTCCTACTTCATTTGTCAAGAGTAGTCGGGTTAGGGTTTTCGGAGATTAGAAGTAGAGCTCTAGTTCTTCAAGTTCTTAGTATAGGCATCTAGCAAGATTCAAGTAGAGATTGGGCGCTCCACTCGGGATTCCAGATCTGTCTTCTAGAAATTGGTAATATTATCTTGTATTTCATTATGACTTTGCTCTACTTTAATATATTGTTACTTATTCAGTTCTTAGTTTATTCTAGTTGCATATTCGATATAGATGTGATTTATGATGGTTATCGTTATATGATCGTAAAAGCGCCTGATTCAATTTTCGAGTGAGTTAGGTGGTGCGCATTATGTAGACGTGGTGTCTAGATATATTGTGTACCTACGGAGGCACCCCCCGATGTGCCGGGTCGTGTGGTAGTCCGCGCAGTGACAGCTTTGCGTTGGTTCCTCTCAGAGTCCACCCCCGTGCACGTAGGACTAGCCGAGCACGGTCGCGAAGGAGGTGACCCTTGTGTCTTAATATCCTCATTTGTTGATGCTCCTTGTGATGTTTTCTGAGTTTATTACACTATAGATGAAAATATGTAGCATGGCGTAGGCTGTAGACTTTATATTAGTAATTACATAGGTTTCCTTTACTCTAACTCAATCTCGAGATTATTTTACTACATTAGTGTCTCTATATTCTATCTCCGGAATACCATTTATCTTAATTACTCATTTATCATTTATCGTTATCTTTGTTGACTAGTTATTGCTAAAGCATTGGTGTAATAGGTTATGATAGGGTTTATTCATTTATTATTCTTAATCCTTATAAGTTGCCCACTCCTAATAGATAGAATGCTCCTTTATCCTTTTGGTATAAAATAAATTAACGATACTCGAAATACTTTCTGGGTGAAATGCTACAACGGAAGAATTATCTGTGCGCTTGCGGATATATTCTATTTAGAGTCATTGCGTGTAGATTATTTTTATCCTTGGTTTTTGGCATCATGTTAGGGATGACAACTTAACGTGAAGTGATGTTAAAAATACCAACACTACGCCATCGTAATAATGATTATGGAATATGGTTAAAGATGATGATGAATTAAGCTGTTATGATTATAGTACTACTTGATTGCTTAATCATGATTAATATATTATAATGATGCTTAGTGTAGGTGCTCACCTAGCATAATTAGGAATGATTAAGCTGAGCTGTCACTATAAAATGGTTACCACTGCTTTTTCCGCAAATGAGTCAAGCTATCCCCTGATAAAGCCTGTCATACTCCTTGGAGTCTTTTATTTTAAGTCAGACGGGTAAGTCTAGCTGAGTACCTTCTCATACTCAGGCTTTTTCCCGCTTGTTGTTGTGCAGATGGGCATCCCTTTCATGGGTACTGCAAGACCTGTCTTTATTCAGTGGATTAAAAGACCAAAGGGCAAGGTCATTCTTAATATCCTCCCCAACTGCTTTTGGTGGATTGACTGTCAGCTGGCACTGTACTAAACTTTAAAGTATGTGTTGGGTTGAGCTTTCAAAACTACTTTATTTTTTTTCGCTACTTGAATTAGAGACTTGGTTTGTAATAACTTTACTTTCCGCACTCTGATGTTATCAAACTATTTGTGAAATGTTGTAACGTGTGGATGATAACGCTAAACTTGTACGATCTTGGTTGATGATGTTTGGTTTGAAATCCTTCGAGATTTCTGGACTACCGGGTTTATAAGGGCTTAAGTGTGCTAATTACTTGCGTGGCGAGTGGTTTTTGCACTTATGCTTTATAAATTGGGCGGTTCTGTTACGGCTGGTATCAGAGCAAGGTTTAGCGATTCATTGTTCACATGTGTATTTAAAACAAAAGAATTTGGTTTCAAAACTGAATTTTTAACTTATAGATCTATAAGTCTTTCGAGAAAAATCTAATTGCAAATTAAGAGTGTGCCGGTGGTTATATCCTTTATGCACATTTAAGGACTCTAGGTGGCTATTTAAGTACTTGACTTGGGGGCTTGCATCATATTTTCTTTTCACTGTTGCCCAATGTAACACACTAAAATTTGCCTCTTTGAAAGTAGGGAGAAAATGATATGATTTTGTATTTTTGTGCTCATGACAATATATAGCAACATGATATTTTTCATTAAATTAAAACTTGACATGGGTATAGCGACATGTTTGTGCATTCATGCTGAAGCATATGATTTCTTTTATGATGAGTGGTTTTGACCAAAATTCAAAAGAATTCAATATAAATTTTGAAAATTAGATTGAGGCTTTAAGAAAAAAAAGAAACTCTTTTAGCCTCTCTTTTTCGGCCTGCATAGCCTAGCTCACTCCTTCCTGACCCGCATTCCACCCCACCTTTGCCGAACCCTAATCGAAGCGTCGCTTACCTATCCTAGTCCTAGAGCAAGCCGCATCTACACAAAGAAATGAGTTCGTGTCCGGTGAGAACTCCATACCGCTCTTTATCCTCCCCAGACGTTCTATCTTTGCTTGTACGATGTTGCTCCACACAAATTCCAATTGTGTTCATCTTGCAAATTTCTGATCCTCTCTATCTAAATGTGAGCCATGTCCAGCTATACAGTTCAGCTCGTAACATCATCATGTGGTAGTGCTATCCACAAACAACAAGCTATTCATCGATCTATACCCTGCTGCTCATCACATTGCCTTGCAACCAGCTGCTCCCAACTCAAGCTCCATGGATGCATATATGTATACGTACATATACACATGAGCAAGCAATTTCCTCCATACACTTGCATCCAAAATAGCTGGCCGATTTTTCCTGTAAGCCCTTGTACCTTAATTCTTCCTACCTTAGCTTCTTATACGTTACAATATTGGTATACATGATGCCACGTCTTTAAATATTATCAAGCATTAATTTGATTAATCTATATGCAACTTTATAATTAAAATCAACTTAAGGTTTTCACGTCGATCTTTATAAACACTTATTGAATCTGATTAAAGCTAACTCCAATTTGTTTTCATCAATAATAATTTGTATAGGTTAAACACGTAGATGCTACTCATGTTTACACAAAGATAAAGCTTAGCTTCTTTAATAAATTATGTGAGAATATTTACAAAATGAAAGTATATCCTATTTAATCTTAATCTAAATTTCTCATGATTTTGTTAACTAAAATAAACCAAGCTCGTAGTTGTCTCTTTTATAATATAAACCCTTTGATAATCATTTCGTTCGAACGATAGTTTTATTATCGATGTCTTTTGTGCTTCCGTCACCATAGAACTAGCATCTTTTAAGATGATGTTTTCTCTTATGTGATGTATTGTTCTTAGTTGCTTTTATTTGTTTGCTTATATGTTTGCCTATGCGTGGTGCTTGCTATGAGTAGACTGAGAACTGCTTGTGAGAGCTAGAAATCAGAAGGTGTTGATCCGAAGTGAAGTATGAGAGTTTGAGCAAGTGTAAAGGCAAGTATAGCATGGGATCATCCTTGTTACCTACTCACCTTTAATCACTTAATTCATATTGCATGTGTCTTCCTTGATTACCACTAAGGATTTCCTAGCAATTGTATCTTGTACCTTGACTACCATGGGATTATGCATTGGGTAGCTTATGCTAGTGCTCAAGAAATAACCACTATGATCTGTAACTTGATTAATGGTATATGCAATAAAAGGTTAAAACTCGCTTTTTAGCAACGGAAAATTAAAGGGTAAGAGTACCTGTTTGCTCTTGTCCTCCCTAAGGACTTATCTGTAAGGGAGCACCCGGGATTTACAGTACAACCGTGAGGGCTATATGGCTCTGGCTTTAGTCAAGTATGAGAACCCTCTTCTAGCTTGTTAGAGGTTACCGAAAGGCGCAAGAGGGGCTTTACACGATGGGCATAGCGTGGCTTCTGTCCTCATGTGTGCTGCTGCGGTGTGAACCATTTGGAAGGGGGATTCTATGTCTGCTTGTCGAGGAAACCTAGCGGCCCTAACTTGTTAGACGAACCTTTGAAAGACTTCATAGTGTATCCTGCCGTGCTTTCTAGGTAAAGGCGATATGGGAGTCATGACCCTGGCACATGGGAATCACGACTCACGGTGAAAGTGTATAACCTCTGCAGAGTGTTAAAACTGATATATCAGCCGTGCTCACGGTCACGAGCGGCCTGGACTTCTTATAGAGTAAGGATTTACGTGATGGAAAATCTTGATTATTGTTTTTGCTATACATTAATTTTGTTTACATGATCATATGATTATCTGGGACTTATGCTAAACTTGATGCTACTCATTAATGCTAAAATTGTGACTCACTAAAAGTGCTAATCACAGTAAGCCAGTGTCCTGCTTTTTGAGCCTCATTAACCCCATGTTATATTTGCTGAGTACGACATATACTTACGCTTGTCTTTACTTTTTAATACACTAGCAAAATCCCGGATGGGTACCAGATGGAGGATATAGTGAGTTTTTTTGAGAAGTAATTGGAGTTCTAGGCTTATGATACCCCCAGTCAACCGTCCTTGTGAAGATGGAGCCTGAATAGAAGATTAGCTACCGTTCCACGTTACTCTGATGTAAGTGTTAATATATTTATGTTTACGTCATATATCACATTGTTTTTCTGATGCTATTCACTCTGTGGTTGTATGTGTGGACTTTCTGGGCACACATATAGCGTACCTAGTTTTGTCTTTAAAACTGGGTGTGACACCCATGCAGCAAGGTAATTGTATGGGTGCCATTCGCTTGAATGGTAATGTATGGTTCAAAAGGCTCTATGCCTCGGTAAGTGTGAGTTGTGAGAGCATGATTGTCTAACCGGCAATCTAGGGGAGTGCTAGTGTGATGCTGGAAGTACTTACATGTCAAAAACCATGTATTTACCAAGGTGTTTAATTGTGGATTGTGCCGTCTGTTGAGACGATGCCGTCATGAGGACAAAGATCGGGTAGTTGTACTACATGTGCGTGTATTTAGGAATGCACGTATGTGTGAGTATTTAATCTTTACATTCCTGTAATGCATTATTTTCATACTGTTGGGATGGGCTGAAGTAGATTTTCTGTAGGTACATAACAGCGATTCATGTAGAACGTTTAGTTATACGCTATGAGAGAACGTTGTATGCCACCGTTTATACCGCTAGAAGTTATTTTTACTAAGTTTGTGAGAACGCAAGTTTCATGCATACATCATGTTTGTTCATCTCATGTCATTGTATTTATCTTTTCGCTATAAACTAATTATTCCTATTAAATAAAAATTTGATAATTAATCACTTGTCTCACCTGGGGTAAATTTCCAACAGATGGCCTGTACGAAGCAAACTGCACGCAAGTCCACTGGAGGCAGGGCACCTCGCCGACAGCTTGCTCCTCGCACGGTTATCAGAGAGGATCACTTTCTAGAGGAGTTTGGCATGCCCACACTGCTCTGGAGGGTGCTTAGCCACGTTGGCTATACAGAGGAGCAGAGGCCTGTCTATTCTTGGGTGACTCAGGAGCCCAACAATGGAGATGAGATGATACACGTGGAGGTGACAGTTCCACCTCTGGCTAAGGACTCAGAGTGGACCGGTTGGCGCATCAGGGCCAACGGTGTCACACCTCAAGAGGGCGCCAGCAGGGCTGCGTTCTTTGTCCTGCGCTCCATCATGGACACCTTTCCACCGAAGTCCAGCACACGGGCTGCTCGGGAGAGTCTTCCCGAGGGGTGATCCCTTGGATACAGCTTGGGAGCAGTTGCCCAACATGTCTCGCTGGCCTGGGGTAGATGAGATTGAGGATAGCGACAACGCCGCTATGAGCGCGATGTATGCTATGATGAAGACCTATGATGCCACCCAGTCGACTCTGCACAAGGTGGGTGACTGGAATAGGGCTATGCAGAAGGATATGAGGAAGATGGAAAGGAGGCATGCAGCTCGGGTTCAGCAGTTAGAGGAGCAGTTGACCAACATCGCAGCTGACAGAGATCATGCCCTGAATAGGGAGGAGGCAGCAGGTCGTGAGATCACCCGCCTACGCGCTCAGGTTGATCGCCTGAGAGAGGGCAAAAGGAACAGTGACCGCATGATACGACGTCTGGTAGTGGAGAGCAATGAAGCCCGGTACGAGGTGCACCAGCTGGAGCATGTGCTCTTTGACCAAGATTACTACATCGAGCAGCTGCACGAGGAGTACCACCAGCTGTACAACCAGCTCCACCCCTACCACCAGCCTGGAGCTGCAGAGATGGAGCCCGGAGACGTCGCTGCTGACGGAGGCGAGGAGGACGCCGACCTACCACCAGCACCTGCACCCGCACCTGCTGGAGACGCTGACATCCTTGACGCCGTGTCTGACGTAGAGAGCGAGCACGAGTAGGCTAGTAGCTTCATCGCTAGTCTTAGATGCGCTTTTGGCTTCTTTTGTTGTTGTCATGTAGCCCTTTATGAGATGTGTGACTCATGTGTTGGATCTTCATGTATGTGGTGCTACCCGAACGCCTAAAGTCCAGTGTATGTATGCTGGCAATTTTGGATGTTGTATGCCACGAATGATGCTCTTAAGTAATATGATTAGTGATGTTATGAATTATGGAAATGAATCTTTGTGCCTTTGTGTTGTTGAATGAATTTATTTTCTTCCAATAATTCATTGGCATAACTATTACATTCGCTTACAATGTTGTAACATCACCTAATAATTGCTTGTTGCCAAAATATGCAGATGGTGGGAACACGCCGGCCGCACAGCTAGTGGCAATGTGATTGATGAGGGCACTACCGCCAGTGGAGGCAATGGCGGTAACGGCGGGAATGGTGGAAACGGAAGCAACGGTGGAAACCCCAGGACTGATCTACCACCACCACCACCCCCACTGTTGACCGCAGAGTAGCTGTTTCAGCAGTTCCTTGGTAGTCAACGCAACATGGAAGCTACGTTGCGCGATATCACGGCCAACACTAGCCGTGGAGGCCATCGCGATCAACATGTCAACCAGTATAGCACTTTTAAGGATTTCCTCGACACTGACCCACCAAAGTTTTTGCAAGCTAAAGAACCTCTCGAAGCCCTTGAATGGATCAACACCATGGAAAATAAGTTCCGTCTTCTTCGTATGACTGAATCATTGAAGGTTGAGTATGGGGCTCATCAACTTCAGGGGCCAGCTGGAATCTGGTGGTCTCATCAGCGCACCACCTTTACACCCAACGCTCCTATCACGTGGGACCAGTTTACTAGGGTGTTCCGTAGCACCTATGTTCCCCCTGGGTTGATGGCTATGAAAGTATCAGAGTTCATGAAGCTTGCACAGGGCAACAAAACTATGACTGAGTATCTCCATGAGTTCAACAACTTGTCCCGCTATGCTCCATGCTATGTTGATACTGAAGAGAAGAAAATTGCTAGTCTCAAGAGGGGCCTCAACACTAAAATGGCAAAGACAATGGGTATCAACCGCAGTCTCACCTTCAATGAGCTTGTTAGTGACTGTCTGATGCAAGAGAACAACAACAACCTTCACACTGCCTCGAAGAATCGCAAGAGAGGCTTCGAAGCAGGGTCTTCTCAGTACAGAATCGTCCTCAGTATCGTCCTCCGGCACAAGGTTCTAGGTTCCGAGCACCAACTCCAAGGAGGAATCCCACTGCTCCACCACCTCCGAAGAACCGAGGGGGGCGCATGTGCCTCCCGCACCTCGGGCTCGTGCCAAGACAGGTGGCTCCACGGCGGCCAAGCACCGGTAGTGAGGGGCCCATGCTTCAACGCAACCCGGATGGGGTACTTTGCTAAAATCACGCCCCTACCCCAAGAAGCATACTACCTACCAAGCTCGTGTGTGCATCATACAACTGTAGATGAGATTCCTGAAGGAGAACCGATCCACCGGTAATGCGTTTCTCATCAACCAACACCCTCAGCTTGTTTTGTTTGATTACGGATCATCGCATTCTTTCATGAGTCAAGCATATGCACGATCACATGAGTTAGAGCTTAAGCGACTAGAGTATGGATACCGTATAAGTTCCACCGATGCGGAAGTCATATCTAATCAGTTGCTTGAGGATGCAGTCCTTATGATGGGCAGCAAGAGATATAGAATTAATTTGGTAGTCATGCCCGGTTTAACATTGGATGTTATCCTGGGAATGAATTGGATGAAGGATAAGCAAGTAGTGATTGATACAACAAATAGAACAATTACCTTGAAGGACCCCGAGGGTGATGGCACTTTCCAAGTGTTATTGCCTCGGGTAGCGAACATATCCAAGTTAACCTATGCTATTCAAGCTTCTTCCCTTTCTGAGATCCCAGTGGTTTGTGAGTTTTCTGATGTGTTTCCTGAAGAGTTGCCTGGGTTACCGCCTGATAGGGAGATTGAGTTTGCAATCGACCTTTTACCTGATACAGCTCTGATATCCAAGAGACCATACCGTATGCCCCCAAATGAGTTAGCAGAGTTGAAGAAGCAGTTGTATGAGCTTAACAAGTTAGGGTTTATTAGACCAAGTACCTCTGAGTGGGGTTGTCCTGCTCTGTTTGTGAAGAAGAAAGATCAGTCTTTGAGGCTGTGTGTTGACTATCGGCCACTCAACGCCGTGACCGTTAAGAACAAGTATCCTCTTTCCAGAATTGATATTTTGTTCAATCAGCTATCCAAGGCCAAGGTGTTCTCCAAGATTGACTTGAGATCAGGGTACCATCAAATCAAGATTCGCCCGTCAGACGTGCATAAAACTGTGTTTGTTACTAGATACGGGTTGTATGAGTATCTCGTTATGTCTTTTGGCTTGACGAATGCTCCTGCATACTTCATATATCTAATGACTTCCGTTTTTATACCAGAATTGGATAAGTTCATTATTGTATTCTTGGATGATATCCTGGTTTACTCTGCAAATGAAAGAACATGCTCGGCATTTGAGGGTTGTGTTAACCGGACTTAGAGAGCATAAGTCGTATGCCAAGTTTAGCAAGTGCGAGTTTTGGCTAAAGGAAGTTACTTTCCTTGGTTATATCATCTCTAAAAATGGTATCTCGCTTAATCCAAGCAAGGTACAGGAAGTTATGGACTGAAAGTCACCGACGTCGATTCCACGAGATTCAGAGTTTTCTTGGAATGGCAGGGTATTATCGCCGTTTCATCCCAGATTTCTCTAAGATTGCCAAGCCGATGATGAGTCTGCTACAAAAAGATCACAAGTTTGTCTGGACAGAGGAGTGTGAGGCAGCTTTTTGCACCTTGCGAGAGTTGCTAACCACTGCCCCTGTTCTGGCACAGCCAGATATCGAGAAGCCTTTTGATGTGTATTGCAATGCATCGAAGATTGGTTTGGGTTGTGTGTTAATGCAAGATGGCCGAGTCATTGCTTATGCTTCACGTCAGCTGAGAAAACATGAAGGCAACTATCCAACGCACGATTTAGAGTTAGCCGCAGTTGTGCATGCATTGAAGATTTAGAGGCATTATCTGCTGGGAAATGTGTGCAATATCTACACGATCACAAGAGTCTTAAGTATATTTTTACTCGGCTGAACTCAACATGAGACAAATAAGATGGTTAGAGCGATCAAGGACTACAACTTGCAAGTACACTATCACCCTGGCAAGACAAACGTAGTGGCAGATGCTTTGAGCCGCAAATCGCATCACCATGCTGTAGAGCCGTTGTTTAAAGATAGGTTCAATCTGTTGCATCCTGCAGTCATGTACAATATTCAAGTTTAGTGTTCTCTAGATCAACAGATCATTGAAGGCCAAAAGACTAATCCTGGTATCTATTACCTCAAAGAAAGAATGAAGAAGGAACCAATCCTACATTTTAGGGTCGACGATAATGGTGTACTTTGGTTTGACAACCGTCTTGTCATACCGAAGGACCATGAACTCAAGAACAAGATGATGGATGAAGCTCATCTTTCCAAGCTATCCATTCACTCTGGAAGTAACAAGATGTATCATGACCTGAGACCTCGTTATTGGTGGACAAAGAAGAAGAAAGAGATAGCAGCTTATGTGGCTCGATGCGATACTTGTTGTCGTGTCAAGGCCATTCACATGAAGCCGGCAGGATTACTAAAACCTCTACCAGTTCCTGCATGGAAATGGGATGACATCAGTATGGATTTCATCACTGGTTTGCCAACTTCACCAAAGGGAAATGACTCAATCTGGGTGATTGTTGATCGACTTACCAAGTCAGCTCACTTCCTACCTGTCAGACCACCTACAGGCCACCTCAATATGCTGATCGTTATATTGCCAAGATTGTTCGTTTGCATGGTGTGCCCAAGACTATCGTATCCGATAGGAGACCGCAGTTTACTGCTCACTTTTGGACTCATCTGCATGAGGGTATGGGAACCGAGTTGTTGCATAGTACCGCTTTTATCATCCTCGGACTTGGTCGACCGAAAGACTTAATGTAACACCCCTGTTACGTTAAGCAAAACCTGCCATGTCATCATCATCATTGCATGAGCATTCATGATTAGAAAACCCTAATTCAAACAATTAAAATGAGTTTACGATTCTAGGGTGTTGTTTGAGCTCCTTTGTATTACATGTGCTTATGTTTATAATTTGAATCCTGCTCACATGTTTGATTTCTTAAATAAAACCAATCAATTAAAATCAACCGTGATGTTTGCAAGTGCTTGGCTAACCCTGACTTTCACCTTAAACAAGTTTTCTAAATCAAATGAGGTGCAAGAGAGAACCAAGTTTGAAATTGGCATTCAATTCCCAAATCCTAGCTTGAGAGGCTAAGTGTTGGAATTGGAATATCACTTTCAAATTTGGTGAGCTAACCATGATTAATTTTATAAATAAAAGTTGCCAACCAATGGCACCTTTTGAAAGTATGAATTTTGTACTTTGAAAGTGTACTATTGGTTGGGTTTGAAAAGTGCCACATCATCATAATTTATTTGCCCAAAGATTTAGTTTGAAAATCATTTCAAAAAGGGATATTTTCAGTATGTTTTTACCCCCTTCATAATTTCACCTCAAAATATTCAAAATTTGGGAAAACTTCCAAAATACAGTTTGTGCATCTCTTTGAGCTCTACAACTTTGGTATACAAAGTTTTTCAAGTTTTTGAATAAAATTTGGAGTAATTTCAAAAGTAATTTGAATTTCAAATTGTCCCCTTTTGAGTTTTAAACTACAATTCAAAAATTATTGGGTTTCATGAAAAACTTCCTAAATGAAAGTTGTAGATCCTGAGAAATAGAACAACTTTTATTTTTGGAGATTTTTATCTTTTATTCAAAATTTGAAAGTAATTTTGAAATCCCCAAAGTTAGAGTTTTGTCCCTTTTCAAATTTGGAATTCAAATTCAAAAACTAATTTGATTCTGCCCAAACTCCTTAAATCAAAGTTGTAGAGCTGGAAAAGTTACACATTTCATATTTTGGAAGATTTTTTGTGAACAGTTCAAGTTTTTGTTTTAATTTGGAAAATGGAGAAATGTCTTTGGCTCGCTCTGTGTTGCAGGGGGGTGCCCATGCCGGACGGCGGTCGGCGGGCCGCCGTGGCCGTTCTCGGCCCTTCCGGGTTTCTCGCGCCGCCAACCAGCTCACCGGCACCGTGACGTCGTCCTCCACCTGGCTAGCCTCCGTTCGCTCTATAAAAGCCACATGCCGGCCGTCGGCGCCGCCCTTCTTCCTTCTTGCTCACCGTCGGTCGCCGGCATTCCTTCGCAAAATTCCCTGCGCTCCATAGCGCTGCTGCTCAATTGCCCTTGCACACCGCTCCGCTGTTCCATTGCGTATCGCCCAAGCCACTTCTCGCGCTTTGACATCGTCGGAGTAGCTCGGGTCGCCGCGTCTTCTCGCGCTCCGGTCAACCGCCGCCGCCGTGAGCCTCCGCCCCTCGCCAGAGCTCGTTTGAGCATCTCAAAGTCAATTTTCTACTTTGCTAGCTTCGCCTGGGCTCACTGGTCATGGTCGGCCTCTTGGTTTCGTGCCCGATCAAAGCCTAGGCGCGTCGGGGCGTCGTCTCGCCATCGGGTTCAAGCTGTCGCAACCATCGACTCTGCCCGTCAACCGTCCTCCGACCATCCCGGCCGTCCTGCGGTTGCTTTGAAGTCGCGGTGAGCCTCTGAGTGCGCCTAGGGTGATGGTTACGTGCAATGGTGCCGTAGTTTAGTAGAACGGCGTCGTGTTGACGAGTTCCGCCATGCCATCGCCGCCGCACTTCGTCGTTGTGTCTAGTCAATGGCGCTACGTAGTCGTATTCGTGTAGCATCGTGTTCGCGTTGGTTTGTGGATCGTGTCGGGGTATTCGGTGTCTCCGGAGGAGCTCCGGTGAGCTCGTTCCGTGAGCTCCGTCGGCGCCGGGCGAGCCGAGCATCGGGTTGGTGAGCTCCGGTGGAGGAGAGCGAGTGGATCGTAGGTCGTTGTGTGCGGCCGGAGAAGAGGAGGCGTTAGTGCGATTATTTTGCGCCCGGAGAGGGCGCCGTTAGCAAGGACGTCGGGCGAGCATCGCCGGCGTCACCATCGGGCGCGGGAAGAGAAGGAGGAAGAAGAGGGAGGCCGACAGCGGGGCCAGCCCGTCAAATCGAGAGAGAGAGGGGAGAGCTTGTCTTGGCGTGGGCCGAGCAGCCATCCGGCCGCACAGTGCGGTCCAAGAAGAAATGAAATGCTTTTCTTTTTCTAAAATTAATTTCCAAAAGCTGAATTTCATCTTTTTGTGTTAATTTATTTTGGGCAGATAAAAATGTGAGAAAAAATATGTGTGTGCTCCTTGTAATATGCTCTGTCAATGAAAAATGCTAACCTCTGTTTTTCAAGAACTTTTGTTGATGATAAAATTTGTTCCTTTAATTAATAAATGCAACTTCCATGATTTTTAGTAATTAAAATATAACTCCAAAAATCATGAAATTGATTTTGTGTGCTAATTAGGTGGTAATGATCTTAATTATGAAGTTTGGTTAAGTTTTGATTAAGTTTGTATTATGCTTAATTAATCCCTTTATTAATTAATATTTAATTAGTAATTCCTAATTTAATTAGGGTTCAATTAATCTCCCATTTAGCAAGTTAATTAGTGGCTTTCAACGACTGTAAAAATGGTCAATAAATTAGTAATCACCTTTAATCACTAATAAGGTTGCTTGATTTTGGGATTGAGTGATGACCCTAGGTCATTAACCCTGATGACCTTCGGCATTTCATGTTGATTGCGTATCGCTAGTCCGTCGTCGTCGACGCTAGTTATACCTTCTTAGTATAAGGTTACCGTGAAAGAAAGTTGTACTCAAGATCGATTAAGAATCGTTGCATCGTTATCACATGTTCATTTCATTTACTGCATTATAATCATGCATCTGTATCGTGTAGCCGTCGAGTCTGAGGAGGGAGTCGAGCCATCTCCAGTTCCCGAAGAGGTTGGATCTGATCCTGGTGATTGGGTAGCTGAGCCTCACTTCGTCGAGCCCCAAGGCAAGCCCCGGATGCATTTAAACCCTGCCTTGTATTTCGAAAAGTTTTTATGATTTCATGTGATGATACTGCATTAGGTATAGGAGTTGTGTGTTACCCTACTTGATGCATTGACCATACCTTGATATATTATCCTGGATACCTGTTTTGATTTCAAAATGCTTAGTATGCGCTTAGTCTTGCTACTAGTGTAGGGTTTTGATAAACTGTTTACAAAGGTGTGATCACAATGATCCCTGATGGGAATTTTATGAAAACTTGATGTTGCTTGTCGCCTACCTCTCACCTTGGCCGGGTCGGGGTACGCGCAAGAACATGATGATGAATAAATCTAGACGCCGGTGGAGTGACTTGCATCGGGGAGGGGCTACCGCCTCGGTGTAGTGTCGCCCACTTGTGTCGGTTAAGCACCGTTCGTTGCTTGGCCCTTGGATCATGAGGTTATTGGATAGTACTAGTCGCATGCTAATGGCGGTAAACTCCCCTTGGACTATCTTTTACTAGAACGGACAAGTAGCGTGTGCCCATCCTACGATGCCACCGGTGACCGAGCGGCCGTAGTGAGGTGGTGTCTTTTACCTCCGTTACGGTAGGGAGAAATCCGGGCGTGAGTTGATGTATGTAAGATGTTGGTCCTGCATACATCGTGGCGGCTAGGAAGCCCCAAATGGGTATATAAAAAGCGATTCGAATCGTCGTGTGCTCCACGATATGGGAGCCGTGATCCTCGCACCGAAGATCGTAGTAATAATGGAAGTTGAGTATGGAAAGTTTTGAATTCGGTATATGTTTGACGAGTGGTTGATACATTAAGGACCGGCTTAGTCTTTTTAGCAAAAAGAGTCTTTTGATATTGCTAAAGCCTCACCTTGATTCCTATTAGCCAAATTCCCGAGTCTTCTCCTCAATTTTGGTCGGGTAAGTCTTGCGGAGTACTTTTGTACTCAGGGTTTGTTTAACCCCTGTTGCAGGTGAACCGCATGGGCAAGCGTGCTACGGCCCTTGCTGCATGACGGTTGTTGAAGAAGTGTCTGAGGAAGAGTGAATTGAGTGGCCTTTGGGCAGGGCAACTTTTGTTGCGTGGCTTGTAATCAAGTTAAGTAATGATACTTCCGCTGGGTTGTAATAATACTACGTTTTGTATAAGTTTTACAAAATGTTTGTAAACTAAGTTATTGTAAGTCTTCCGCTACTCGGTATTTTGTATGAAAGCGTTGTAATATTGTGATGTATCTGTAAGTATCGATCCTGGAGTGATTGTGGTTTATCGGGGATCCACCCGACGGAACATTCTAGGTTATATGGTGTATAAGCATGGTTGACTGAGGTCTTAGGGACAAGGTCAGTGCTTGTGGGCCATATAATTTAGAAGGTTCTGCCACAGAGGGTATCAGAGCGGTACTTACAAAGATACTTACAGTATTACTTTTCAAAAACTTCAAAATGTTTTGGATCTAAATGCTAAAATAGGGTTTTTAGTCCAAATTGCTTCTGCTCCGTCTTAATTCTTTCTTATAGTCTTGATAGGTGCTATTTAAAAGAGGGTCTTAAGCGGAGTATCATGTGTTTTTCTTTTGCCCTATATTACTAAAAAGTATGCTTATATTAGTTTAAAAAGTTTTTGCTCGATCCGTAGGTTCGATCATGCATCATATCTAATTCACATGTTTAAAATTTTATTCTCGAAACAAAGTGGTTGGGCTAAGTAAAAATCAAACCTGTTCTTGCTGACTCTAAGGTTCCCTATCTTATAGACTCTATCTTTACTTACTACAGGATGGCACGCACTAAGCGCATCGCCCGTAAGATGACCGGACCAAAGGGAGTACCGCGTCACCGGATGGCGCCCGCAGTAGCCACGATGCTTTGGCAGGACCTAGCGAGCCGCAGCTTGGGAAGAAGATAACCAAAAGGCGTAAGATAGCCGAGTTGGGTCGATGAGCTAGCTATCGTTACCAAAGATCATTGCAAGTCAACAATTGAAAACATCAAGCTGAAGTCCGAGCTAGAGAATCTGCAGCGCAAGAACGAAGGATATCGAGTCCATCCATGAGTATCGGCGAAAATTGCTCAACTTGAGCAAGAGCCGAAGCTACAAGGAACCAAAGGAATGATGGGTACGATGCTATTGAGGAGCCGCAGCTCTCGGTGAGGATCTTGAAGCATATACAAATGCTTTACACGAGGAGATCCATCATCGGCATCATCTCCACGATCCAAAGGTACCAAAGAAGCGGTAGTCAGCGGACGACTTGGGATCGGTGGAGTCACCGTGAGGTGTACCCGACCCCAACCGAGGAGTCCGAAGCGGATGAGTCCGCCGCGGACAATGAGTCCGACCTGGATGGGGGATCGACATCCGAGCTCCCCTGAGAGAGAGAGAGATGTAATATATGTTAAATAGTCAACTTTGAGGTGTCCGGCCTATGGGCGGACTTGTAAAATAAATAAGTGAACCTTTGTATGACCGGCTTGTACCGTTGCTTTCAATTTTAATAAATCCTGCTTGTGAATAAATCCGATCCGGTTTATAACGGATGTCCGGTTCCTCACAAGAGAGGGGAGAGGTCCCTCGTGCACCACAAGCACCACCGCCTTTGGTCAAGCCGTGGGCGCTTTAGTCCACGCCACCATCGAGAATGCCCGTATGCTACGGGAGATAAGTCGGCCAGAATCGAATGCACCACGTGAAAATCGGGTCGCCGTAATCACGACGAAATCACATATGCGGACTTCACCGATACTCGTCCGCCGGTGTTCACCGTAGCCGAGGAGCCCCTAGAAGCTAATGATTGGCTTCGCATTATAGATCTGAAGTTTGATCTACCGGAAGGTTGTCCGGACTTGATGAAACCCAAGTTTGCCGCCCAAAGAAATGAGAGGCCCCCCGCATCCGCATGGTGGGCGAATTTCCTTTGCACGGCAGCCCACCGACCAAAATCACACCGACCGTGTTCAAAGATGCATTCCGTCAAAGATTTTATACCCGACGGAGTAATGCAAGCTAAGTTAGAAGAGTTTTTAGCCCCGAAACAAGGTGGACAATCGGTGGTGCAAAGACGTGAATTCCTTTAGCCACCTCTCACAAAGTATGCACCGTAACATGTGGATACTTGATATAAAGAAGAAGAAGTGCCTCCTCGGGGGTTTAAAGGGAGATATCAAAACCCACCTTACCTCAAACCCCAATGCCACTTTCTACGAGGCAAAGGATATAGCCATTGCCTATGAGAAATCCCCGCCGAAGCAAAAAGAGTGAGGAGCGACGTGCTTTCTCTCGACAATGTCGGGCGGAATCCGTAAACGCCCGAAAAGTTATCTATCATCCCACCCAAACTATCGCCCACCATTTCGCTATCCACAACAACCGCAAAATCCTCAACCCTATCGCTACCCACCACAAAGAAGAACAAGCTCCGAGGCAACAGGTGTACCCTCGCCTGCTGCCGCAACCTATCCTATCAGCCGGCCGAACACCCGGGGTGTTCAAACCCAACTCCACCAAAATTCACACAAAATACTTCTACCGGTTTCGGCCCGTGCTTCAATTGTGATCAAGTCGGGCATCCAGATCGAAACCTGTCCCTACCCCAAAAGGAATGCTTCCCAATTTCAGCAAAAGGGTCCGGCAAATCAACAGCCCGAGTCAAGGCAGGGGGTGTTCCACAACGTGTCCCGAAGGTTAATACCGGGAAGAAGATCGGGCGCGCGTCTATCAAGTCCGGTCGAGGAACGTTCTTGAAGGAGAACCCGTGTTGATGGGTATGTTCCCCTCGTTGCCGTCACCCCGCACTTACATTATTTGATTCTCGGTGCATCTCATACATTTATCAACCGCACCTTTGTTACCAAGCATGAAATTCCCATAAGAGAAATTAAAGATGAGTTTATGGTGCAATCACCGGGAGGGCGTATGTGTACACGGGAAGTAGTCTCTCGATTCCTATATCTCTTGGTGGGTATTTATATCCCACGGATCGATAGTATTGAAGGATCAAAATATAGATGTGATCCTCGGAATGAACGTTACGCCCGGTATGGCGCTGTGATAGATACCTCTGAATAGAAATGTTAAGTTTGTTGCTACCCGATAACCAGTCCCCCACTCCTTATCCAATTTCCGATTCCCAAGAAAGCGGTTACAACCGCTAATGCAACCTCAGTGCCAGACTTCAAGATATACCGGTAGTCCGTGAGTTTCCGGATGTGTTCCCCGATGATTTGCCCGGGCTACCACCGAAAAGAGATGTTGAATTTGTGATTGAGTTGAAGCCGGCACGCACCAGTATCCCGAAGAGCTTATAGGATGCCCCCAAAAGAGTTAGCTGAATTGAAAACTCAATTGAAAGAACTGTTGGATAAAGGTTTTATCCGACCTAGTTCATCACCGTGGGGTTGTCCTGCAATCTTTGTGAAAAAGAAAGATCAAACTCGAGAATGTGTGTGGACTATCGTCCATTAAACGAGGTGACCATCAAAAATAAATATCCTCTTCCTCGTATCGATCTTCTCTTTGATCAACTTGCGGGAGCCAAGGTGTTCTCCAAGATTGATCTTAGATCTGGCTACCACCAAATACGTATACGGCCGGAAGATATTCCGAAAACCGCCTTTACCACCGTGATACGGCCTATACGAATATCTAGTCATGTCATTTGGGCTTACTAATGCTCCAGCCCATTTCATGTATCTGATGAACTCGGTGTTTATGCCCGAGCTCGATCGTTTTGTCGTAGTGTTCATCGGCGACATTCTTATATATTCCAAAAATAAAGAAGAGCATGCGGAGCATCTCCGTATTGTTCTGTCTCGTCTCCCGAAAAGCATCGCCTTTATGCTAAATTTAGTAAGTGTGAGTTTTGGCTTAGTGAAGTCAAATTCCTTGGTCATGTCTTATCGGCCGAGGGTGTTGCGCTTGATCCCAAAGAAAATCCAAGATATTCTTAATTGGAAACCACCCACCACCGCTCATCAAGTTCGTAGTTTCCTTGGAATGGCGGGATATTACCGTCGTTTCGTTCTGATTTCTCCAAATTAGCCAAACCAATCACGTAACTCCTCAAGAATCAAACCAAATTCCGATGGTCATCCGAATGTGAGCAAGCTTTCCATAAGTTAAAAGATCTTCTAACCACCGCCCAATCCTTGCTCGGCCCCGGATATTGAAAAGCCATTCGATGTGTATTGTGATGCGTCCGGCATCGGCATCGGATGTGTGTTAATGCAAGAGGGCAAAGTTATTGCTTATGCTTCGAGGCGGTTGAAGCGACATGAAGAGCATTATCCAACTCATGATCTTGAGTTAGCCGCAGCTTGTGCATGCTCTAAAAATATGGAGGCATTATTTGTTTGGGCAACAAATGTCATATTTATAGTGATCATAAAAGTTTGAAGTATATCTTCACACGATCGAAAGTTGAATATGAGGCAGGCGAAGGTGGCTCGAATTAATCAAAGACTATGATCTTGAAGTCCATTATCATCCCGGCAAAGCCAATGTGGTTGCGGATGCTCTCGATCGAAAGAGTCGATTGCAACTGCCTTTGTCACTCCAAAGAAATCTGAGTCTATGTCAAGAGTTAGAGAGATTAAATATTGATATAATTTCTCGGGGTACTCAATGATATCACCGTACACTCATCTATTCAAGAAAAGATTATTGCCGCTCAACGAGAAAGCAAAGGGCTCATCATCATCATTCAAACAATTAAAATGAGTTTACGATTCTAGGGTGTTGTTTGAGCTCCTTTGTATTACATGTGCTTATGTTTATAATTTGAATCCTCGCTCACATGTTTGATTTCTTAAATAAAACCAATCAATTAAAATCAACCGTGATGTTTGCAAGTGCTTGGCTAACCCCTGACTTTCACCTTAAACAAGTTTTCTAAATCAAATGAGGTGCAAGAGAGAACCAAGTTTGAAATTGGCATTCAATTCCCAAATCCTAGCTTGAGAGGCTAAGTGTTGGAATTGGAATATCACTTTCAAATTTGGTGAGCTAACCATGATTAATTTTATAAATAAAGTTGCCAACCAATGGCACCTTTTGAAAGTATGAATTTTGTACTTTGAAAGTGTACTATTGGTTGGGTTTGAAAAGTGCCACATCATCATAATTTATTTGCCCAAAGATTTAGTTTGAAAATCATTTCAAAAAAGGGATATTTTCAAGTATGTTTTTACCCCCTTCATAATTTCACCTCAAAATATTCAAAATTTGGGAAAACTTCCAAAATACAGTTTGTGCATCTCTTTGAGCTCTACAACTTTGGTATACAAAGTTTTTCAAGTTTTTGAATAAAATTTGGAGTAATTTCAAAAGTAATTTGAATTTCAAATTGTCCCCTTTTGAGTTTTAAACTACAATTCAAAAATTATTGGGTTTCATGAAAAACTTCCTAAATGAAAGTTGTAGATCCTGAGAAATAGAACAACTTTTATTTTTGGAGATTTTTATCTTTTATTCAAAATTTGAAAGTAATTTTGAAATCCCCAAAGTTAGAGTTTTGTCCCTTTTCAAATTTGGAATTCAAATTCAAAAACTAATTTGATTCTGCCCAAACTCCTTAAATCAAAGTTGTAGAGCTGGAAAAGTTACACATTTCATATTTTGGAAGATTTTTGTGAACAGTTCAAGTTTTTGTTTTAATTTGGAAAATGGAGAAATGTGCCGGCTCGCTTTCTGATGTTGCACGCAGGGGGTGCCCATGCCGGACGGCGGTCGGCGGCCGCCGTGGGCCGTTCTCGGCCCTTCCCGGGTTTCTCGCGCCGCCAACCAGCTCACCGGCACCGTGACGTCGTCCTCCACCGGCTAGCCTCCGTTCGCTCTATAAAAAGCCACATGCCGGGCCGTCGGCGCCCCCTTCTTCCTTCTTGCTCACCGCCGTCGGCCGCCGGCATTCCTTCGCAAAAATTCGCACGCTCCGCAACGCTGCTGCTCCAATTGCCCTTGCACACCGCTCCGCTGTTCCATTGCGTATCGCCCAAGCCACTTCTCGGCTTTGACATCGTCGGAGTAGCTCGGTCGCCGCGTCTTCTCAGCGCTCAGGTCAACTTGCCGCCCGTGAGCCTCCGCCCCTCGCCAGAGCTCGTTTGAGCATCTCAAAGTCAATTTTCTACTTTGCTAGCTTCGCCTGGGCTCACTGGTCATGGTCGGCCTCTTGGTTTCTGCAGTCAAAGCCTAGACGCGTCGGGACGTCGTCTCGCCATCGGGTTCGCGCCGTCGCAACCACTGACTCTGCCGTCAACCGTCCTCCGACCATCCCCGGCTTCGTCCTGCGGTTGCTTTGAAGTCGCGGTGAGCCTCTGAGTGCGCCTAGGGTGATGGTTACGTCTGTGGTGCCGTAGTTTAGTAGAACGGCGTCGTGCCGACGAGTTCCGCCATGCCATCGCCGCCGCACTCGTCGTTGTGTCTAGTCAATAGCGCTCTGTGTCGTATTCGTGTAGCATCGTGTTCGCGTTGGTTTGTGGATCGTGTCGGGGTATTCGGTGTCTCGGAGGAGCTCCGGTGAGCTTCGTCCGTGAGCTCCGTCTTGCGCCGAGCCGCCGGAGCGGTTGGTGAGCTCCGGTGGAGGAGAGCGAGTGGATCGTAGGTCGTTGTGTGCGGCCGGAGAAGAGGAGTGCGTTGGTGCGCTTATTTGCGCCAGAGGGCGCCCGTTAGCAGGACGTCGGCGAGCATCGCCCGGCGTCACCGTTCGGGCGCGGGGAAGAGAAGGAGGAAGAAGAGGGGAGGCCGACAAAGGGGGGCCGGCTGTGTCGGAGAGAGGAGGGGGAGAGCGCGGCTTGCGCTGGCGCGTGGGCCGAGCAGGCCATCCGGCCGCCGCAAAGGCGGTCCAAGAAGAAATGAAATGCTTTTCTTTTTTCTAAAATTAATTTCCAAAAGCTGAATTTCATCTTTTTGTGTTAATTTATTTTGGGCAGATAAAAATGTGAGAAAAATATGTGTGTGCTCCTTGTAATATGCTCTGTCAATGAAAAATGCTAACCTCTGTTTTTCAAGAACTTTTGTTGATGATAAAATTTGTTCCTTTAATTAATAAATGCAACTTCCATGATTTTTAGTAATTAAAATATAACTCCAAAAATCATGAAATTGATTTTGTGTGCTAATTAGGTGGTAATGATCTTAATTATGAAGTTTGGTTAAGTTTTGATTAAGTTTGTATTATGCTTAATTAATCCCTTTATTAATTAATATTTAATTAGTAATTCCTAATTTAATTAGGGTTCAATTAATCTCCCATTTAGCAAGTTAATTAGTGGCTTTCAACGACTGTAAAATGGTCAATAAATTAGTAATCACCTTTAATCACTAATAAGGTTGCTTGATTTTGGGATTGAGTGATGACCCTAGGTCATTAACCCTGATGACCTTCGGCATTTCATGTTGATTGCGTATCGCTAGTCCGTCGTCGTCGACGCTAGTTATACCTTCTTAGTATAAGGTTACCGTGAAAGAAAGTTGTACTCAAGATCGATTAAGAATCGTTGCATCGTTATCACATGTTCATTTCATTTACTTGCATTATAATCATGCATCCGTATCGTGTAGCCGCCGAGTCCGAGGAGGGAGTCGAGCCATCTCCGGTTCCCGAAGAGGTTGGATCTGATCCCCGGTGATTGGGTAGCGAGCCTCACTTCGTCGAGCCCCAAGGCAAGCCCCGGATGCATTTAAACCCCGCCTTGTATTTCGAAAAGTTTTTATGATTTCATGTGATGATACCGCATTAGGTATAGGAGTTGTGTGTTACCCTACTTGATGCATTGACCATACCTTGATATATTATCCTCGGATACCTGTTTTTGATTTCAAAATGCTTAGTATGCGCTTAGTCTTGCTACTAGTGTAGGGTTTTGATAAACCTGTTTACAAAGGTGTGATCACAATGATCCCCGATGGGAATTTTATGAAAACTTGATGTTGCTTGTCGCCTACCTCTCACCTTGGCCGGGTCGGGGGTACGCCGCAAGAACATGATGATGAATAAATCTAGACGCCCGGTGGAGTGACTTGCATCGGGAGGGGCTACGCCCCGGGTGTAGTGTCGTCCACTTGTGTCGGTTAAGCACCGCTCGTTGCTTGGCCCTTGGATCATGAGGTTATTGGATAGTACTAGTCGCATGCTAATGGCGGTAAACTCCCCTTGGACTATCTTTTTACTAGAACGGACAAGTAGCGTGTGCCCATCCTACGATGCGCACCGCCCCCGGTGACCGAGCGGCCGTAGTGAGGTGGTGTACTTGTACCTCCGCTCGGTAGGGAGAAATCCGGGGCGTGAGTTGATGTATGTAAGATGTTGGTCCTGCATACATCGTGCGGCTAGAAGCCCCACTTGGGTATATAAAGCGATTCGAATCGTCGTGTGCTCCACGATATGGGAGCCGTGATCCTCGCACCAAAGATCGTAGTAATAATGGAAGTTGAGTATGGAAAGTTTTGAATTCGGTATATGTTTGACGAGTGGTTGATACATTAAGGACCGGCTTAGTCTTTTTTTTTTAGCAAAAAGAGTCTTTTGATATTGCTAAAGCCTCACCTTGATTCCTATTAGCCAAAGCATTCCCGAGTCTTCTCCTCAATTTTGGTCGGGTAAGTCTTGCGGAGTACTTTTGTACTCGGGGTTTGTTTAACCCCTGTTGCGGGTGAACCGCATGGGCAAGCGTGCTACGGCCCTTTGCCGCATGACGGTTGTTGAAGAAGTGTCCGAGGAAGAGTGAATTGAGTGGCCTTTGGGCGGGGCAACTTTTGTTGCGTGGCTTGTAATCAAGTTAAGTAATGATACTTCCGCCGGGTTGTAATAATACTGGTTTTGTATAAGTTTTACAAAATGTTTGTAAACTAAGTTATTGTAAGTCTTCCGCTACTCGTATTTTGTATGAAAGTTTGTTGTAATACTTGTGATGTATCTGTAAGTATCGATCCCGGAGTGATTGTGGTTTATCGGGGATCCACCCGACGGAACATTCTAGGTTATATGGTGTATAAGCATGGTTGACTGAGGTCTTAGGGACAAGGTCAGTGCTTGTGGGCCATATAATTTAGAAGGTTCTGCCACACTTAATCAGATTCTCGAAGATATGTTGAGAGCATGTGTTCCGCTAAAGGATCGTGGAAATCTTGGCTACCTTTGGCTGAGTTCGCCTACAACAACAGTTATCAAGAAAGTATCAAGATGGCACCATTTAAAGCTTTGTATGGACGAAAGTGTAGAACTCCGTTGAATTGGGTCGAAGCGGGAGAAAGGAGATACTACGGTATTGACTTTGTCCCTGAAGCCGAAAAAAAGGTCCGAATCATTCAAGAACACATGAGAGCTACACAGTCCCGTCAAAAGAGTTACGCTGATAAAAGAAGAAGACCACTATCTTTTGAAGTATGTGACTACGTCTATCTGAGAGTTTCTCCGATGAAAGGTACACAAAGGTTTGGAATGAGAAGGAAGCTTGCACCAAGATATGTAGGACCGTATCAAATCCTAGAGAAGAAAGGTGAAGTCGCATACAAGTTGCGGTTACCTGAGTCAATGAGTACTATCTTTCCAGTCTTTCACGTCTCTCAATTGAAGCAATATTTGCGCGTGCCCGAAGAACAAGTTGAAGAATAAGAGCTAGAGTTAGAATCAGATTTAGTCTACAAGGAAGAGCCTGTGAGAATCGTAGATAACAAGGAAAGAGTCACTGAATCGCTTAGTGCGAACTTACAAGGTCGTGTGGAGCTACCATGATGATCGAGATGCATCATGGGAAACAGAGGATTATCTAAAAGAAGTTTATCCTGAATTCCATAAAACCTGGTTAGTAACCCAAATCTCGGGACGACATTTCTTTAAGGGGGGAGGGCTATAACACCTCAAGTGTTAAGCGTGCATTAGGCTATAATTAATTAACTTTAATCATCATTAAGCATGGCATGATCATCATCAAGCATGAAACCCTAGGTTTCATTTCATCATTTCATGTGTGTGTTGCATTTATTTCAATTGCTTGCTTGATTGATTAATTAGTTAATTAATTACCTTGCAAATCACTTGTTTAAAGTTTGGATCCATGTGCCCAAAGATTTTGAAATGATTTAACAAAATTTATTGCAAAAGGTTTGGTGCAATTGAAACAAAAAGAAAATGGTTTGGAAAATTCCCTTTTATGCCTTCAATCCAAAATGAATTTATAATTCAAATTTTAATTGGAATTTTGACCTAACCCCAAAATAAAAGTTGTTCAGTTTTAAAAAGTTCTACAACTTTTGTTTTTGGACCATTTTATGAAAATGCTTGCAAATCTGCAAAGTTGTGCTTTTGTTCGGTTTGCATTTGATTTCAAATTCAAAAAAGAGAAAAATGCCAACAAGAACCGAAAGCAGCCGAAAAGCGCCCAACTCGGCCCGTGGCCGCGTCCACCAGGCTGCTGCCGCGGGTCGACCGGGCGCAGACGGCGCTGCCACGCGCCACCGCCGCTTCCCAGCCAAGACGCGCCGCTTGGCGGCCGTTTCTCGGCGATGTGGGCCCCGCCACGAACGCGAAGACACTACACGCCCGGGCCCCCGCGCCTCGTCCCCAAACGTTGTCCCACTCACTGTCTCTCTTCCTCTCTCACTCTGAGCAGCAGGAAGGGGAGAAGAGAGCGCACGCCGCCGCTCCAAGCTCCGCCACCGCCGTTCACGCTCACGGAGCAACTCCACCCACGAGAACTTCGCCCACGCCGCCTTGCCTTCCTCCACGCCGCAACCACACCCTTCGGATCAACCGAGCCAAGGTGAGGGTGCATTGCGCCGTTTTTCCGCCGTCCGCCATGGCCGGAGCTCGTCGGAGCTCCCGGCTCGCGCTGCCAGCCACCTCCGCCGCTCCTTTAGCCTCGCCACCACGCAGCGAAAGCCGCTAGGGCTTGCACTTTACCGCCGGTGTGCTATATTAGGCCGATTAGGGCCTTGCGCCGCCCGCGCCGTGTGCTCACCGGCACTGCAGCGCCGCCGTGCCGCCATGTGCACCGCCCGCGGGCTCGGGAAGCCCAATCCGGGCACCAACCCATCGGCAAGCTCCGCCTCACGCTTAGGGAGCTTGTGCTCGCCTCGGTGTGCCCCGCCATCGCCGGAATAGCCGCCGTCGGCGACGTGCCGAGCCGCCCGCGCCACCGCCACCGCCGCCATCGTTCTAACCGCTGTGCAGTCGTGCCAACACCGCCACCACGGGTGCGTCTCATCAAGCTGAGTGCGCCGGTGTCACCCCTCGCCGCCGGTGACCTCATCGCCGACAAGCCGGGGGTCAATCCAACCAACGGCCGGCCCTACTCTTGGCTGGCTGACCCGACCCGTGGGGTCGGCTAACCCGCGGACCCACCTGGCAGCGGCCCATGGTCCACTGGACCGGATCCAGCTAGGGTTGGGCCGGGATTTTATTTCGGTTTTTAGTTTTATTCTTTTCTAGAAAATAGTTTAAATCGTTTTTTAATTCATATCTAGTGCAAATGTGATCCAAATTGAGTGAGACTTGTTTTGCTAGGTTGCTTGTGAGTAGATCTACCAGGAAAAAATATGAAAAGTATTTTTGGCAATATTTTTCTGTGTAGATTTATTTAATTGCTATAAATACTAAAAACCGAGTAAATGCATAGTAAATTGAATATTGCTCAGAAAAGTGTGGTTCTTGTTTTGTTAGGTTTGTATTGCTATGTACTTTATATGAAAAATATATACCATGTAGTTCCTAGGTAGAAATATTGGAGTGTGATTTAATTGCATTTTAGGGTCTGTTTCTTGTTTATTTTGTAGTAATTAAATTTTTTGGTGAAAAGTCTTGTAACTTTTTGATGACTGCTCTTGTTCTAAGAAGTTCTAAATAAAAATATGAAATCTATTGTTTAACACTTTTCACAGTACAAAGTTATTAAATGTGCATTTCTGTCCTGTTGCCTTATCTTTTTGTGTAGACTGTTATACTTCATGAAATGTGATGATATTTTTATTATGGCTCTGTTTTAGCATGATGTAGCTACTGCAATTTTTGTAGATTTTTCTAGACTATTTAGATAGAGGTCACAGTTCAAGCTTTTAAATTCACATGAAATGATAAGGCTTTAAATTAATTGTTCCAATAAGTTTGATAATTGCTTTTGAGCACTTTTAATTATGATATGCTTGCTGGTCATATTGTGCAGTACCATAATTGAAATGTGATGTTGGATTATGAGTAGTGTTACATCTCTTTTTGTATGTGTTGTTGTGTGTGTGCGCCACACACCCACCTTTTTTATGCACTTCTCTAAGTAGTTAGAGAAGAGATATGCACATACTCAGTAAATGAAATAGTTTGTTAGTAGAGAGGAGATATGCACCTACTCTGTTAAATAAAATGCTAATCATCCTCATTCATGAGCATCGCACCTATGCGTTCTTTATGTTTATACCGTGCATACAAGAAATCCTTCTTTCTATGACAAAAATCCTCATGACAGGGCAAATTTTTGTCATATAATGTATCCTAATGTGACGCAAAAGTCTATAGCGTCATAAAATCGAGACAACCGAGAACTATTTATGACGACACAAATTTTTTTGTCACATATAGATTCCAAGTGTCGTCACAAAACGTAAGCCGCCAGGACTCGGCTGACGGTGGCATTTTTATGACGACATGTGCAATTTTTATGTGACGGTTGTGGAGCGTCACTGTTTGTTATTTCAGTCATCACGGCCCCCAACATCAATATACCCCAGTAACAGTTGCAACCCTTGACCCACGTCTGTTGGGCTCAGAGCTGGGCCTCGGCCTAGGTAAAAAGGAAGAGGGGTTGCGAGTGGAGGGACATAGGCCAGGCCTAAAAGTGAAGGCCCAAGAGATTTTTTTTTCCTTTCTTTCTTTTTTTTTTAATTTGTAAATCATTTTAAGTTCAAATTAAAGAGCTTTAAATTGTTCAAACAAACTTAGATGAAGAAATGACCAAGACCAAAGTTGTAGATCTCCATGAGATGTACAACTTTGTTCTTTCTCATTTTTTTCATTTGATATCATTTTACTATGTCAAAATTATATTTGAATTTATTAAATTTTAAAACTCAAATTTAAACTTATCAAAATGAATTTAGATGAAGAAATAACCAAAATAAAAGTTGTAGATCTTGATGACTTCTACAACTTTTATATTCATGACTTTTTTCAGCTAAAAATTATTTGGCTTTTAAATTTTGAATTAAAAAAATGAAAAATTGAAATTAGATTTTTTGGAACCTAAAATGGTTTCAACTGAAAATGTTATAAAAATAAAAGTTATAGAATTTATCAAGATCTACAACTTTTTTTTTTGGTCATTTGTTTATCCGAGAAAGTTATAATAATATTGTTTATAAATTTAACATATCTCTCTTATAGTTTATGAAAGTATAAGAGAGATTGTAAAATTTATAAACAATGTTATTATCACTTTATCAGATGAATAAATGACCAAAATAAAAGTTATAGATCTCGATGAGTTCTACAACTTTGTTGTTGATGATTTTTTTGTTTAAAATTACTTAGTACCCAAAAATTCTATTCGAAGATTTAATATTTTAAAATTCAAAATTTAAATCTGTCCAAATAAAGTCATATGGAAAAATGACTAAAATAAAAGTGGTAAATCTTGATGCGTTATACAATTTTGTTGTTGACTTTTTTTCCATTTGAAATCATTTATTACCCAAAAAAAATTTATTTGAATTCCTAATATTTTGAAATTCAAATTTTAAATAGATCAATCAAACTCGGATGGGGAGATGACCAAAACAAAAGTTGTATATCTTAACAAATTGTACAACTTTATTGTTGACAACTTTTCTATTTGAAAGACTATGTGCGTTATGCTAAATTCTATTCATCTAAAAAAAATACTTAAATAGTAAAATAAAAAATTTAATGCAGTATATTAGACCTACGCCCTAACCGAATTCGGCCCACCATAGCCCAAATCAAAGGCCCGCCTCATCCTAGACGTTGGATTGAAATGGACGGTCAAAATACACTCAGCCTTAAATAAATACACTCGAACCCTAACTCTTTCTTCCCCGTTCCTCCCTTCACCCATTTCACAAGCAGCAGCGGCGACGCTTCGGCTGAGCCCGTGCCAGGTCGACGGCACCCCAGGCCAGCGTCGCCCACCAGCGCTAGGTCGGCGGCGCCCGCGTGCTGCAGGCCAGCGTGACCAACGGGGTGGTGGTGGAGACTCGACCTCAGCGAATCTGTCCGCCTCGATGCCCCTCGGCTCATGAAGCTGCAGCATTGACGATGAGGGTGACCGCCCAGGCATTCAGACTTGGGATTGATTTGTCCGTAGCCTGTACGAGTGAGATTCACCTGCCTACGGCAACCTGGCACTGGCAGCTGAGCTTCGAGCCTCCGACGATGGCCTGGACAGGCCGCCCGTCAGCTGCTTCTGGACGTGGTACAACTGATGCATCTCGTGGATCTGTTATGTAGAAGAAACGGCACAACGGTTGGGAAAAATGCAGAGTAGCTGCTGCCTGCTGCCTGAAGGTGTCTTGCGTTCATTTGGTGTGGTACCTGTTGCCTGAAGGTCTCTTCGTGTCTGAGCATGGCCATCTTTTTTGGTAGGGTCGGTCAGATGGTAACTTGAATATGTATCTTTGCAACTAAGAGCTGCTTGTTTTATTATTCCTACAAGTAGTCTACAATTAAATGGGTACACGTTTGTTTTAGAGCTTTTTATCTGCAAACTTAGTATGTGTAAGTATGACATGCACAAGAATTCCCCGAACTATAATTGTTTGTAATTTCTTTCTTTTTTTCTGTTAGCACTTGTCCTGTCAGTAAGACTTCATACAGATGTGGACTCCGAAGTTCATGAGTAAATATAGATGGTTTGTTCAGTCTTTGTGCTTCCATAATGCTTGACTACATTACTGATGAGTTCTTTCCAGTTACTATTGTAACATGTTTAATGCTAGGTACTTTATTCTATAATAAGAAAATAATGATTAAATGCACTAGGACACTGTTGTTCCTTTGTTTCATTTTGTCACGAATTGTTTAGTTACTCTATCGTGTGACTAAGCTTCCTTTCTTTTACTAGGTTTCTAAATTCGTAGCATGCTTTGTTTATCTCAAAATCTGTACCAAATTTCCTAAGTCTGACAACCTGATCATACTTTGTTTATCTCAATTTGTCTTGTGTATCATCTGGGTTATCTAGCCATTACCTAGACCAAAATTTCTTGCTTTCTAACTTTTTCTCATCTTTCGATGTGCTTTGCTAGATGTTTCTAACTAGACTGATCTCTATTGAACCATGTTTGGACTGCAGGAGCTGGAGGATAATTTCATTGACTATTGCTTATTTCTGGTAACTGTACACGCTCTGGATCCTAGTGAAGCTTCATGAGGCTGTCCCAGGCAGGAGATACAACATATATGTGGAGCTTGCACAGGCTGCATTTGGTGAGACATTCTCTCAACTATTCTTGCCAATTCACGACAATTACTTCTGCAATATATGTCACTACAGTTGATTATTATCTCTGTCATATGGGCTAGAAAGAATATATTGAGAGTGTCTTGCTGCTTCCAAATATGAGGTGGAGCGTGACTGATGATAGGGTAGTGCCAACGCTCTTTTGTTTTCTTCGCATCTAGATCATGATCTGGAGCTACTTTTGTTAGCCTTATTTAAGTTTATTGCCAACTACTTGTTTTCTTTTGTGTTATTTTATTCAGTTGAAAGTTGTAGCAAGCAAGGAGGGAAGTGAGGGACATGGGAGCTACATATTCTTGCAAGGTGCATATTCTTCTACTTTATGGTGAGGGACATGGGAGCTAATGTATTGCCAAAACTACAAATTATATCCTGTCAGAAACTATATGAACTTAATTGCATATGTAAAGCACAAACTTGTGTGATATGTTTGAACCTTTGCACTGTGTAATATATCAGATCTGTGTTGTATGTGAATGGTGGTGTGGCTTTTATGTCTATATTATATGACCTATGCTAAGATTCATCACAGATATATCACATTGTTTTAACTTGAATACAGCTACAAACGACTGAGTTGAGCTCCATGTCTGCTGAGATATCTTTTGACCATGCTTTATTGAACATATTTCTGTCATTCTGTGTTATATTCTTTTCTCTACCTTCACAACCAAATAATCGTTATACAAGATGTAGATTTAGATATAGTAAGTATGTTAGGTGCGCTTATGGGATTGCCAAAGCGCCTTTGTAATTTGAAATGGAAGGAGTAGAAAGTAGTCCGAATATGTACTTTGCTAGGTCAAGCCCTAATGAACTATATGCACATTTTCACTATCTTTATGAATACTTGCACATTTAGTTGTATTTGAGGACCTACTATCTTTATGTCCATGGGTTTCTTTGGACTATTGCTAATTTCTTCTAGTATTTTATCCAACTTGCGGTGTGTGTGTCCGCTGAACAAGCCGGGGTTGAATGGTGCTTTTAGCAAGGTCGCCGAGGTCGGTCATGTTGTCGGCTCAAGAACCAGGAAAAGTTCCAATAATTTGTGTCAAATCTAACAGCCAAAGTAAGTGAAACTAATAATTGAGACCGTTGCTTGCTACTCAAGAATTATATTATTATAGAAAAGCATGCCAAATAGCTTCAGATTGCGTAGCGTATGCAACTTTGGTAGCTAAGCATCATCATTTCCTTTTGTACACTCAAGGCTGATATAGCACGATCTTTCCAATAAAGATGATAATCTGGTTAAACATATTCCTTAGTTTATTTGGGAAATGGTCAGAGAAGGCCCTTTGCATAAGGCTCCTTATTGCTTTAAACCTTATTGCTTGTTACAAAGATTCTTTGTTCTTGGCACTTCTAAATTTGTACTTTGGTTTATAATGGTTTTGCAGATCTCATGAACAGCCCTTTTACCCAATGTAGTTATAGATTTTGTAATGTTAGAAATCATGTAGTTCCAAATTATGTAATGTTCATTTATTGTTAGAAAGCTTCTAGGCTGCAGGTCTTCTAGCGGATGCTTTGTAGATAAGTTGTATCCGAGTTTGTAAAGAATTTGACTACTAAAATGAATGTAATATGTGTAATGCAAGACCAGGGTAGAATTTTTTTATTTTTGTAAATTGTTATCGATGACGCCATTGGCAAAATGCGTCGGCCGATAGAGGCTATAAGTGACGCATCTTGGCGACGCGCCGCCGATAGAGGCTATCGCGACGCGCCTTGGCTCACCGGAGGCTATCGGTGACGCCATGGATGGGCGCTGCCGCCGGTAGTGGCAATCAGTGACGTGGCTTGGGTGGACGCGTCGCTGATTGTGGCTATTAGTGAGCGTCATGCAATGCATTTGTGACGGTTCATGTTTTAGGTGACGCGTTGACCAACAATATCGACAATTGTAGTCATCACTAAATGGTAACAATATGTGACGACAAAATAAAACCGTCACAAAAGGTCATCACATTTTGTGACGGTTCTCTATAGTATCGTCACAAGGTATATTTAGCGACGGTCGATATATGACGACCTT
This sequence comes from Chrysopogon serrulatus, assembly GCA_015844335.1. Lineage (NCBI taxonomy): Eukaryota > Viridiplantae > Streptophyta > Magnoliopsida > Poales > Poaceae > Chrysopogon > Chrysopogon serrulatus. The sequence goes on along the minus strand of JADLZL010004977.1, from coordinate 18,515 downwards.
CATGACAAATGGTTTTTCATCATACCATTCATTTTGTGACAAATTACGTACTTTCAATGACACTTCTAGTTTGTCATACAAGCCCAGTTTTTTGTTGCATCATACAAAGTTCGCAGGAGGAGCCCCAAGGTTTGGAGATCGAGGAGAGCCTGCGGGGAGGACCCGGCCCAAATGCAGGAGGTCCCCGTAGGAGAAGGAAGAAGAGGAATTGCCTGAGTGCCCGAATCACCACGCCAGCACCGTTGAGTAAGGCAAGCTCTGGAGCATTACTTACCTATGCTTTCTAACAGTCTAATTATGCTTTATGATTGATGCATTAAGTATAGGAGTTGTGTGTAACCGTTGTTGCATTATAATCCTTGTTTACCCTTGATTACCCTACCTTGATTACCCCGCTAGTCTAGGGGCGAAGTTTATTGCTTAGCTTGCTTAGACGGTAAAAAGTCGGGTGATTTTCCCCGTCATCCGCGAGCATAGGTGGTTACTTATGATTGAAGGAAAGGCTTGTGTTGATATCATCTGGTTATGGGTTATGTTGTGAGAATTAGAGACCGGACGGAGTCTTATGGGGTTGTTGGACCATAGTGATTCCGTCTGTGTCGATTAAGGACCATGCCATTGCGCGTCCCTCGAGTCATGTTGAACGCATGCCTCACACTTAGCTGGCCGGATAAGCCATTCCGACCGCGAAGCCTAACACTATCCAGGCCGGCTCTCGATCCGTTCGCACCGTATTGGAGATGGATGGGGGACCACGGGGGGTGCGAAGAGTAAGTCCGAGGTCCAAAGATGGTCGGGCTAAGGCGGTCGGGCGGCCCCTGGTACGGTGGTTCCTGTCGAAGCCGCTTTTGTTCCCGGATATGTGCCACGGTGACCTGTAGCTCTCCGACGGGTGAGTGTGGTTTGTGTGAGGAATACCCCCTGAGCTCAGTAGTAATCGATTCGAATCGCCATCGTTCCTGTACAGTGAACACTTGACTTGAGCTACGCCATCGTAGTAATGATTATGGAATATGGTTAAAGATGATGATAAATTAAGCTGTTATGATTATAGTACTACTTGATTGCTTAATCATGATTAATATATTATAATGATGCTGAGTGTAGGTGCTCACCTAGCATAAATAGGAATGATTTAGCTGAGCTGTTATTATAAAATGGTTACTACTGCTTTTTCCGTAAATGAGTCAAGCTATCCCCTGATAAAGCCTGTCATACTCCTTGGAGTCTTTTATTTTAAGTCAGACGGGTAAGTCTAGCTGAGTACCTTCTCGTACTCAGGGTTTTTTCCGCTTGTTGTTGTGTAGACGGGCATACCTTCCACGGGTACTGCGAGACCTGTCTTTATCCAGTGGATTAAAAGACCAAAGGGCAAGGTCATTCTTAATATCCTCCCCAACTGCTTTTGGTGGATTGTCTGTCATCTGGCACTGTACTAAACTTTAAAGTGTGTGTTGGGTTGAGCTTTCAAAACTACTTTGTTTTTCGCTACTTGAATTAGAGACTTGGTTTGTAATAACTTTACTTTCCGCACTCTGATGTTATCGAACTATTTGTGAAATATTGTAACGTGTGGATGGTGACGCTAAACTTGTACGATCTTGGTTGATGATGTTTGGTTTGAAATCCTTCGAGATTTCCAGACTACCGGGTTTATAAGGGCTTAAGTGTGCTAATTACTTGCGTGGCGAGTGGTTTTTGCACTTATGCTTTTATAAATTGGACGGTTGTTACAATCCACATGTTACAACAATTCATAAATAGTTCGATAAGATCGAGTGCGAAACAAAAAAGTTATTACAAACCGAAGTTCTCAAATAAGTAGTGGAAAACAAAGTAGTTTTAAAGCTCAACCCACACACACATAAAGTTTTAATATAGTGCCGGCGATGATCAATCCATAAAAGCAAGTGGGGAGGATAATAAGAATGACCATGCCCTCTCGTTCTTTAATCTATCGGATAATAGCAGTCTCACAATACCCGTGGAAGGTATGGCCATCCGCACAAACAACAAGCGAGAAAAATCCCGAGTACGAGAAGGTACTCAGCCTAGACTTACCCGTCTCGACTCAAATAAAAAGACTCCAAGAAGTATGACAGTTTTATCGTGGATAGCTCGACTCATTTTACGGAAAAGCAAAGGGTAACCGCTTTATAGTGACAACTCAAATTTAATCATTCCTATTCAAAGCTAGGTGAGCACCTATACTATGCATCATTATATATTATTAATTATAATTAAGCAATCAAGTAGTAACCATAATCATTATAGCTTAACTCATCATCATCATTATCATCATTCCATAATCATTACTACGATGGCGTAGCCCAAGTCAAGTGTTCACTATTTAGGAACGATGGCGATTCAATCAATTACAACCGAGCTCGAGGGTATTCCTCACACAAACCACACTCACTAGCTAAGTGAGCTACAGTGTCACCGTGGGCACTTATTCGAAAGAAACGCTGTTTCGACAGAACCACCGTATCTGGGGGCCGTCCGATCGCTTTTTTAGCCGCCTTAGCCGACCTCTGACTCACTCTTCGCCCCCTCAGAGTCCCCCATCCATCTCCAGTACGGTGAGAACGGATCGAGAGCCGGCCTAAATAGTGTTAGGCTTCACGGTCGGAAGGACTTATCTGGCCAGCTAAGTGTGAGGCATGCGTTCAACATGACTCGAGGGATGCGCAACGACACGGTCTTTAATCGACACAGACGGAATCACTATGGTCCAACAACCCCATAAGACTCCGTCTGGTCTCCAATTATCACAACCATAAACCATATCATGATGATATCAACATAAAGCTTTTACCAACATATAGTAACCACCTATTCTCGCAAGTGACGAGAAATCACCCAACTTCTACCGGTCTAAGCAAGCTAAGCAGTATAACTCGTCTTAGACTAGTAGGGTAATCAAGGCAGGATAATCAAAGGTATATAAGGATATAATGCATCAACGGTTGCACACAACTCCTATACTTAATGCATCAAACATAAAGCATAATTAGTGTGTTAGAAAGCATAGGTAAGAAAATGCTCTGGGGCTTGCCTTGCTCAAAGTCACTTGCGCGGTGGTCGGGACACTCAGGAAGATCCTCGCCCCTGGCCTCCCCTTCCTCTCCTGCTGGGACCTCCTGCTGCTGGTCTTCCTGTGGGTTCTCCTTGAACTCCAAAGACTGGTGCTCCTCCTGCGAACCTGTATGATGCAATGCATATATGTAAATATAATGAATGCACACATGTATGATGCTCATGAATGAGTATGATTAACACTACTACACAAAACTTAACCGAGGCGGTTTTTTTCAGTTAACCGAGGCGGTTTTTCCCAACCGCCTCGGACATAAGGTCACTTTAATCGTGACCTTAACCGAGGCGGTTGGCCAACCGCCTCGGTTAATCTATTAACCGAGGCGGTTTCCTTATAAAAACCGCCTCGGTTAATCAAACAAAAAAAAAAAAAAAAAAAACCCTAGGCCCAAATGAGCCCATCGAAGAGCCTCATCGAGCCCAACCACTGCCGCCACCGCCTTTGCCGAGACGCCACTGCCGAGGCCGGATCCGGCCTCCCGGCGGCGGATCCCGCATCCCGCCCGCCGGATCGGCCTGGGCGCCGCCCGGGCCAGCTGCATCCGCCCGGCGTCGAGCCGGATCCGGCCTCCCGGTTAAGCGGATCCCGCATCCCGGCCGCCGGATCCGGCCACGAGATCTTTGCCGCCACCATGAGCATGGCCCGCAGCCCACAAGCGCCGCCAGAGCCTCGCCCGCCGGCCCTGAACTCGCTCCATTGCCGTCGTCGTGGATCTGCGAGAGGGAGGGTGATAGACGAATCCACCATGGATCTGGAGAGAGAGCGGGAGAGAGAGAGGAGGGCATACCCTCGATCGATCTCGCCGGAAGAAGTAAGGGAACCAATTTTCCACGCCGGCCGGGGGGGCGCCCGCCTTCCTTTGCGCGCCCGATGAGGCGCGCCCCGCCCGGGGCGCCATGCGCCCGCCCATCACGCCGGGCGAAGTTGCGCCCTCGCGCCACCCCCGTGTCGGTAAAGGCGCCCGCGCGCCGCCCGCCGAGCCGACCGAGCCGGCCAAGCCCGCCGCCGCCGCGCCGGTTCGCCATCCGCCACGGGAGCCCGGATGAGGAAGAGGATGGGAGGTGGGGTTTGGTCTGCCAGCTACGCCGTGGGCCTTCTTGCCAACCAGCGCCTCACTCCGTAGGGAGGGAGAGGAGAGAAGAAGGAGAGGGAGGGAGGGAGAGGAGAGAGAGAGAGAGAGAGGGAGGGATGCGGTGAGGGTGAGAGAGTGAATGATTTAGGCTTTGGAGTTGTGTATATATACTACGAGTTGTTATCGGGTCTTGGATGAGCTGGTTGGGCCTAATATTAACCGAGGCGGTTGTCTTAGAAAAACCGCCTCGGTTAATTGATTAACCGAGGCGGTTGTTTAAAGTAACCGCCTCGGTTAATAGGAGATTAACCGAGACGGTTTATATAAGAAAACCGCCTCGGTTAATTGATTAACTGAGGCGGTTGCCTGGCCGGCCACTCGGCTGGCCGCCATTAGATTAACTTGAGGCGGTTTTGGGCCAAAAAACCGCCTCGAGGGTAAAAAATTCAAGTGCCTTGCAAAAAGATTTTGTGTAGTAGTGTAACATTATTTGACAGGGGTAGGTGCATATCTCCTCTCTACTAATAATTTATTTCATATTACTTGAGTATGCGTGCATATCTCTTCTCGACTATTTAGAGAAGAGCATAAAAAAAAGGTGGTGTGTGTATGCGCACACACAAGACATGTCTAAGAGAAACATCACTACCCATATAACACCCATATCATCTTAGCCATGGTACTGCATAAACATGACCAGCAAGCAATACATAAATAAAAGTACTCAAAAAGCAATAATATTACTTCAAAAACAATTAATTCCAACACTTATCATTTCATGTAAAAGCAAAGGCTTGAACTGTGATCTATGCATAAACAATTCAAAAAAAATCTATAAAAATTACAGTAGCTAAAGCATGCATACTACAGCTCATGATAAAAATTTCAGCTCAAAACAATGAAGGACATGACCTACACAAAAATAACAAGCAACAGGGCAGAGATGTGCATTTAATTACTTTGCACAATGAAAAGTGTCAAACAACCAATTTCATATTTTTCTTTACTAACTTCTTAGCACAATAGCAGTCATCAAAAATTATCTAGTCATAATTCCTCATAATTTATTTATTATAATCTAAACAATAAACAACCTTAAATGCAATTAAATCACATCTCAATATTTTTACACAGGAACTGCATGGCATATAAATTTCACAGGAAGTAAATCACATCACAAAGCTAACAAAATAAGAATCACATTTTTCTGATATTCCTAGAATTAGTTATGCATTTTTACAAGTTTGGATAGTAGTTAACAAAAGGTAATTATACCGCAGCTTAAACTGAACAGAATAGCCATTTTCATAATTTTATCGGATAGAGCACTCCAAAAAAAAAAACTAATGCAACTGGAACCAACTGATTTGGACACTCCTAGCTCAAGGTATGAATTTTACAAGATCAGCACAAATCCTGAAAAAGATAAACGAAAAATCAAATCCTAAAACTCTACTTTTGCTAGGCGCACCCGGTCTACTACACCTAGGGCAGCTGACAGGCGGGCCCAGAAGTCAAACTGACCCCACCGGTCATAGGGACAGAAACAGGGGCGACACTTTGACCGGCGATAGCTCGACGCCAGGCGAACTTTCCGGCGACGGGACCACCACCAATGGATTCCTCTCGTCGAGACGCATCCATCGGGATAGGTCACCGAACGTTTTTCACAACTTTAGACAGGGCGGCTGTGATAGGGGCGGCTCGAGCTCGGTCTGTACGATGGCGGCGGCCCGCTGCCGGCGGCGTTCGGCGCTGCGCCGTCGGAATTGGCCGTGGCTCGGGCTGCTGTGGGCTCGGCGACCCTAGTGCCTACCTAGTCGAGAGAGCAAGAAACAGCCCAAGGAGAACCGAGCCATGGCGATCACGCATTTGAGCCCAGTGTCGGCGTTCATGGTGGTCATGGCGGCGGCACCGCCCAAGGGCCCTCACACCGTAGATGACGGGCGGGCAGCTAGGCTAGGGCTATGGCGAAGGTCGTGGGCGAGCCGCTGGTGCGAGGAGACGACGCGAGGCGCAGTTGTTGCGATGGGATTTCGCGGCGACGATGAACTGCTCGCTTCTGCAAATGTTCTTGGCCGGAAAGAAACAAATGAGGGAGAGGGAGCAGCGGGGAAGGAGATGAAATGGGAGAGAGGGCGAGAGAGACGCGCCGCTCCTCCCTTCACCTGCCCCGGCCGCGGCCTGCCCCCGGTGTACGGACGCCGCGTGGCGCCGAAATGCTAAGGCCGGTCGGCCACTTCCTCCCCTTCTCTGCTGATTCAAACAGCTATAAGAGCCGACTGAAACGCGAATTTCTCCCCTCAATATCTCCTAACCAGATGAGAATAAGCGAAAACTCTAATAATCAAAGTTATAGAACTACAGGAGATCTACAACATTGTTTAAAGGAGTTTCTCCAGATTCGGATTGTTTTGAGAGATAGAGAGATCCAAAGTGGGCTAGATGAAACAGAAATTCAGTTTCAGTCCAATCAAGGACTTGGCAAAAATTTCGAGTTCCAAAACAGAGGTTTTGCTGATTTTCGAGCCACTAAAACTCCATGTTGCGCACTAAACCAGGTCAAGGTCACTAAACAACTTTTGTTCCTTAGAAGCTAAACTACAACTTTTATTTAAGGTTCATCGACATGCAAAACTTTTATCATCGATTTACACGCAGGTCAAAGTTACTACTTTGAAAAGGTAGATTTCAGTTTTCCAACACATAGGAGCAAAACTAGACATGATGATGAACATCAACCTTACTTCATTTTCAGTCCTAAGCATGTCTAGGTGAGTTTAGTGAGCAAACATCAATCACTTGTATTAATCACACATGATCACAAGTATAGACAGCTTTTGCAACATAGAAAAAAGACATAAATGCAACATGATGGTGCTTATGATGCAACACTTAAGTTTTCAAGTTTGATGATGCTTATGCTCATGATAATGATGCTTTAAGTGATTAATGATGGTGCCTAATGCATGCTTTCTCTCGTATCTATTATTAGTCTACGTTGATGACCTAACTTGAAAACAAGTGTCAGGATTATTTCGGTTATGTTTGGTACAGCTGTCAGCTGTGGAGAGAAGTATTTTCCTAAGGACCTGCACAGATGGAGAAAAATCGCAGTCAAAATAAACTAGTTTGGAACAGTTTATATGTTTTAGTACAAATGAGGAATTTAGAAGTTATCTTATTTTGTTTCTAGTTTTAATCACTATGGCTATAAGGAATTTAGACAACATCAAATAGGTTTTTAGTGTCAGCATATCTATGACCACGTTAGTTGTAGAAAACATGGAGTGTATTCAGTAGACCAATTTTCAATGATCTTTTTTTTTGCCCGTGACACATCAGCTTTAGGGTAAAAATAAACGATTTTAAAGTTCAAAGACGTAAAAAATCTGATCTTATAAATAAAGAAAAATCAGACTACGGAACTGAGGGAGAAATGGACTTTCACCGATGCAAAATGGCAATCGACCTTACAGTTCCGGTAATGTTCGGAACGATGGCCGAGAAATGCACAAGTGACAAGACGGGCCGCACAGGTAAAACATTAGCCAAAGAAGCGGTAGCAGCGGTACTGAAAATTAAACGGTGTATGCAGACTCGACTTTCGGATAAGACATAAAGCATGCTTGAGCACAGCTTACGGCGCGCCATTCCCTTTGTTTTGATTATAAAAAAGATAGGGAAATTAGCAAGTAATAGGCCATAACTTTCAATAGCATAAAGTAGACAGATTTCACGAGCAGTACAACAGTGATATACGAACAAAAGTAGACACGATTCTAATAAGTTTAGTTAACATCCTAGCAAACGGTACAAGCGGAACATCGCATCATGAAGCCACAAGGATGACAAATCAGGTTAACTGATCTCGCTTCCAATGCAAGATTATTGCAGTAGTCGGGGGTCGTCCATAAGACCATAACACAAGTGCCTATCCGTGAGGCCGCAGCTCCACCCAGATCACGCCCAGATCGACACGAACCCTCTTTTGTTGTTTACTTCCATGCAACACAAGGCAGCCTGCACGATGGTGACTTCAGTAAGAAGATCCAAAAAGCAAAACAATAAAAGGCACGATATATTTAACATAAAACAGAATTTCCACCTGCCTGAGCATGGTTCAGCAGACCTAGAAATTTACCTTATAGTATGAAGATTAGATTAGTGCTAATTTAAGCGCTATACCAATTTTTGGGCGTAAAAACTGTGCCTAATTGATCAACTAAGATTTTTTTTTTTTTTTTTTTGAAGTAAGGGCAGGAGCTCTGCCAATCATTAAGGGGGCAAGAAAAGAAATATAAATTTGAATGGTAGATAGGACAACTACATGATATATATCTCCAAACTTAAACATATCCAAGTAAACCCATATTTATTAGAACCAAACCATGCTATTTGCAAGCCAATACTAACCAAGGTCCAAGGTGAGGCCACCATTGAAGAAAGTACTCCTTAAGCTGAGAAAGGCTGCAATTCTAGGTCTAGTCCAACAATTAAAATAGCATCTACAATTAAAATTTGATGCAATTCAAAAATGCAACTAAAATGTATTCCATGATAAATAAATCTAATGATATATATCCAATGTTAAATATTAGTATCTTTTTACACAAATTTGATGAAATTTAAGGAAGTTTGGATGAATATTATTCTAGAATTATATCCTCTGTGGGACATAGGTAGCACGTGCGAATAGGCAAAAGATAAGATGAAAGGCGACTTGCGACTCACCCTAGCTTCAGAGATACATCCGAACCATCATCATTATCCTGTGAACTTCCAGAGTGCAACGCAGTCATCACTGATTCAGAGGATTGCCCATCTTCAGCAATAACATTTTCAGTATCAGCAACTGCTTGCTTGCCAGCTGGGGGTATCTGGGATACCTGTGTTCAGGTATATATAAAATGGAAATGCCATATGTGTTCAGATCATCAGATGGATCCTTCTGAAAGAAACTAAGGATATCTAAAGTGAAATTACTTGATTTCTCAGTTGCATGTTCTCCTCTGCCAGCTGTGTACTCTGCAGTAAACCAATGGGAAAATTTAGTGAGGGGAAGAGGAACCTACCAAAAATATATTGACTATCGCATTTAAACAAAGGTGACATAATCTCAATAGTAAGCTTTGTACTCCCTCCGTTTCAAATTATAAGTCTTACAGCCAGAACAACTTACAATTTGGAATTGAGGGAGTACATATTTTTAAACTATATAAAGAGTGCCCTTTGCAAGAAAAACAGATTCCCTAGCGGCCAATGGGAGGACCAGGTGCATCTCTTCTTCTGTCTATGTGCAAGGCAGGTTTGGTCTGGCTCGAGATCCTGGTAATCATGATCTGTTAAGATCTGTTAATGCTTAAGAACTCTTGGATGCTTGGGGAATGGATTGCGCGACACAAGAGTTCAATCCACAGTGTTAACCTCCAGTTACCACAATGATAACCTCCACTCCGTAGAACGTTCCGAAGACTTTCATGACCATGATGTCAACACCAGCCAAATCATCGAGAATGTGTCCTCTGATCTGTGCCTTTGGTCGCACTGGACCAAGGCCACCACTCACTCCACCTTCACTAATTGGGGGGATGATGTTTGAGAATGTAACTAAGCAGCTAGTGCTTTTTGCTCTTGTAAATCTCTCACTATAAAAACTTGTATGTTTGGACCCTAACATATGTTCATAATGAGTTCAACAGCAATCGTCAGCCGTAGTTCTGTGCAAAAAACAATTTCATCTGCTAATGCAAATATTTCAACAGCTTTAAGCATCAGCATGAAAACCTCTATATTCTTAAACTAAGAGTCTTCACTTTGAGATAACTGTCCTAAAACTAAAGATTGAGTGTAATTCATGTAGGTCGCGCAATCAGTTTTTTCTGTACATTAAAAGAAGTGTGCCTTCCCTCTACTCAATAGTTATTACTTATCATGGAAAATGTGTGAAACAAAAACATTGTTTACCCCTATAAGGGTTATTGGTGTATGTCTTTTCCCAAAAGCAACAGGAAAAAAGTTAGCACTGCAATTCCATGTATTTCATCTATTCATTAAAATAATCTTAGTTGTTAAATGTTTACAACTATCAAGTGTATCATGACCCAACAGCTAACAGAACATAAACCAAATGCAAGCTAAGCAATCGTTATCACTTAAATTTAACGAAGGTAATTAACTATCTTACGATATCTAGACATCAATTAGGAACAGCAAGCTAGCTTTCCACAAATAAATATAATGGCCCTCCAGAGGTAGAATATCATCTTGGCTGTTTGTGTATTTAATTTAATTAATTAAGCATCCACATTCACTCAATTCTTATTTCAGACAAGTGGTTTTCAAGTATTCTACTAGTTCCAATATTCATACATGTACCAAAGTCACATCGCAGCAACCATTCAATAGATCAACCAAAGTAACAAATATGCTATTATAATTTCCAAGATTACGTGGTGGATGGAACAGATCATAACTTAAATCATCCAGTAGTTCCCTAAAAAAATTAGTTGAACTTAAACTACAGAAGCTAACCAATACATGAACATATTATAATGCAACAACTAGTCAAATATTCTTTGTTACCTTCCGTTCGAGGTCGCTGATCTGTTCCAAGAATTGTTGATCCTGCGATCATATGTCCTATCAAATATTTGCTAATGCCAAGCCTGACTTAAAGGAAACTGACATAGCATTATTTTTAATAGACATACCTTTGTTTGAAGCACCCTATGCAGGCCTGATTCCAGGTTCTTCTCCAATTGCTGAAGTTCTTCAACACTCAATCCCTCAAGTTCTTCACCTCTCATCTGCCTATAAAGAAGGCATGAAGGCATCATACAATATGCATTATAGACAAAAAAAAAAAAAAAAATCCATGGATCATGTATAAACAAGGAATCAGATGTACCTGAGTCGAAGGCTTGCTTCCGTAAGTTGCTCATTCAAATTTGCATACTTGCTATGTTCTAACTGAAAAGATATGTCACAACTGTCAATATCAGCAACAAAATTAACATGCCAGTATGCCATGCAACAAAAGGTTGATGTCGTTTTTTAAAGAGTGTCAAACATAGATAAAGGACAGGACATTATATGAGAACTTTAACCAGCCAGAGCTTTGACATAAAATGCCCCAATTTGCAAAGAGACCCCACGTTGTGTCTGTCGTTTCATGGGTTTCCAAGTACTACAAACTATACCTAGCAACACATTAGAGAAGAATTGTACATACGTTCAAGTCAAGCGAAGGCTCTTCTGCTTTCCCCAAGTTTTTAGAATGTGTGTTGTACTTGTCAATAATCTCATTCATACTGTCCAAGAGAAGGAAATGTCAGTACCATAACTGTACAACAATCAATAAAGCGAAAATAAAATTAAATACTGAAGCGAAAGTACGTTTGCAATTCTAGGTTCATTGTATAATTCCAAAGGCACAACTGAAAGAAGGTAAATCTTCCTAGCTATATACACGATAAAGATATGTACTTTCATTGTCCGTGATATTATTGCACTAAATAAACAGCAGTATGACACAGTAGTTGAGATACTCAGAAAACAACAATAGGAAGAGATTATCTAAAACAAGAGTCAACAATAGGTTCGGACTCAAGGGTCAATGTAACATAATGTTTAAGAAAGAAAGAATAAGTTAGTCAATGGTCACAAACAGCTTATTAATCTATAAGTTAATATGATCACAACCTGCAATGGCAACAAAACCAGGCAAACAAAAGAAGATAAAGAAGACACTATTCAGTGGGTAAATGGCTAACTAGTATATATTACTATGGGTTAACGGGGCAGCAAACAAAACAGGTGACAACTCAACAAACAACTTCTATTTGCATTGTGTTTAAGTTCTCCAATTATTTTGCACACCAAGAAGATCAATCGGCACATCCCTTCTCTCTTCCTTTTAAATATAATATACTTAACAAGGACTTAAATTCAGCAATAGGACCTGATTCCATAAGGTGAACCTACAAAATAATACATTTTCTATGGATGAGATAAACCAACCTGCTTCAACATTCCAATATATTTGTGTTAAAGTTGTGCTTCTAAGTTAATTTGTTGTTTACAAAAAACATATCACTTTAGCATGTTGCAGCCTTAACTAAACATTACAATGCAATTGCAAGTCAGTAATTGATCCTTGTCTAAAATTTTGAAGGCTCTGAATTCAGCAAAGCAAAATATCATATCCATGCTCTTACCTTAACGATAGGATGATCATAGCATGCAGGCTGATCAATTGATGCAAACTTAAAAACAACGGCAGCAAAGAAAAACGGTTCTAAGTACTAACAGTAACATGTCGCTGAAATTGTGCAAAGCAAAACTAGATAGGAATGTCATTTGTCTAGCAGATCAGATAACTTTTAACTGCAATATGTGTAAAAGTATGAATCTCTTGTTGAAAAAAGGGTAACTGCATCGTCGCCTCAACGGATGGGGAAAAACCAATGCACCTACATGATCAACAATCTTACTATCATTCCTGTACATACAAGTTAAAATAAAATGATAGCTTACTATCATTCCTGTGCATACAAGTTAAAAGAAATGGTTTAGTTGGTTCGTTGATGTTTACTCAGAAAATAAACACAAACAAATATAATGCTGCAGGATGCTAAGACATATACAACGTTAGAATCTAGACTTAACTCTAAGCACCAAAAGTTATTCTCAACAATCACATTCTATCCTAGCCAATAGAATCTTGACAAAGTGGTGTATAACATATAACAAGCATTCAGGTATAATAACATCTAGGCACCACATAAATGATTACTTCGGAAAAGGCTCCCCTTTCAGCTAGCCAAAAGAAATGATGACTAACTATAACGTGCAACAAGTAACACATGATTTAACAATACAAACAATTTCAGATCAAACAACAGTAATAGCATATGATTTATTAGCAAATAGAAATTTCAAATCAACCAACAGTAGGCACCACATGATTTAGCAAGAAATACAAAGTTCTATAAGACCAATAACCAACAGGCCTCGGTTGCAGCAAGACAGAATCGCACAAAGCACGAGACCCCTCTTTTGATCACTAGGTAATGCAACGCCACCCAGCACCACATAAAATCACAAGGACAGCCGTACGCAATTGGCAGAAGCGACTTTTACCCCCACCGCAGAACTGGAGAGACGCACAACCTCCAAACGCAATTAAACTCTACACACTGATACGCACAGCAAATAACAGATGTCACAGTGCTAGCAGGGGCAATGGAGATGCCACCAAGGCCCCAATCGGAAAAAAGGAATCAAAAAATAATCTGCAAGTACGTGTGGAAACTACAGTAAAAAATGTAGATTAAAAATCCCCACTAACCCCATTTCTGTGGACACACACGCGCACCAACGTGCGCGCCCTCAAACCTGACCCAAAACATCATTCCCAAAAGCCCTCAAACCTGATCCAAAACATCATTCCAGAAGTTTCACTCGCGTGTAAAAAGTTGGATCCAAAACGATCAATATCATCGCGTGATCTCTAGGTGGAGAAGAAAAAAGACGAAGCAGAATCAAGTATCACGCAGCGGAAACCCTAACCAGGCCGGATCTTACGAGTTACGTCTCGGAAGGCGTCAAGGGAGGACAGCTGGTAGATCTATCGAAACATGGCGGCGCGGAGTGGAAGTGAGGAGGGGTAGACGGGCGCGGGGAGCCTGCATAGCTGCGGTACTACTACGCACCTGGAGCTGGCGAACTGGGAGAGCTTCCCCGTGGAGGAGAAGACGATGAGCGCGACGTCGGCATCGCAGAGGACGGAGAGCTCCTCGGCCTTCTTGAAGAGGCCGCGGCGGCGCTTGGAGAACGTGACCTGCCGCGCCGCCGCGCTCTCTATCCTCTTGATCTCCCGCCGCTCCCTCGCCATCCCCGCCGCCGATCCCTCTCCGTGGACGACGCAGACACTCAGCCGCCGAGAGGCCTCAGCTCTGGTCAGGAGTCTCCACGCGCTTCACAAGGCGGCCGGCGGCGGTGGGAGCAGCAAAGGCAGCCGGCGGTGGGAGTCGTGGTGCGTGCGTGTGATGCGATGGGGATGCGAAAGGAGAGGAGGAGAGCGAGAGGAAAGGCAAGCGAAGGAGAGAAGGAAAGGGGATTTCTTCCTATTGGCAGGTCGGCATAAATAAACCCAGCCAGGCACGGCCCACGCGATTACCCATGATCCCCGCGAATAAACAAGGCATAAAAACTGGGAGAGCGAAAGGTGGAGTGGCCACGGGGCCGGCCGGCCCAGTCATTGTTTATGCTCTTCCGCCACACGGAACGGCGTGGCAGGGCCCAGCCAGGCACGCACGCAACGCAGCAGCAGGCGGTAGTAGTAGACGAGGCGTAGGTCCGGGTGCCAGGGGGCGAGGCTGAGGATTCCTGAAAAGGAAAGGGGGGAGTGCGGAGTGCCTGGGCGAGCGGTGGCTGAGCTGCCGGAGCAGAACAGTACAGTACAGCCTGCCTGTAGCAGGCGGCCGCGTGTGCGCGGTGACGGTGCTCTCTGCTGGCCTGCCTCTTCCTGCCGTGGCCTCAGCCTCAGCCTCAGGCCTCTCGTGGGAAATCAAGGAGAAAGCCGCCGGAGGTGGAGGTGGGAAGGGGAGAGAAAGGAGATGCTGCTGCGCGCAGGCGCGTGGAGGTGGCCTTCAATGGGATTGGATTGGCCGCACGGCACGGCCGCGTCCTGCTGCAGCCGCCCGGATTCGCTGTTCCGGACCCGATTCTGTGGCGCACCGGGTGTGCCGCGCCGCGCGCCGCCCCGGCCCCCGGGGATTTGGCAGGCCCCGGGATCTCGCGCAGATTTGCGCTCGCTTCGCTTTACCGGACACCAGAGAGAACACGGTGCGTGGGTGGTTCGGTTCTGCACTTCTGCTGGTTGGGTCTTGGTACTGATGGAGACAGTGTAGCCTTATCACGTTTAAAATGTGGGGGCGTATCAATCAGTTCTTGGCATGGTTCTGATTCCACATAGTGTCAGTACCAAACAACCACACCAGCTGTCGTGATATAGGGAAAAGAAAAGCCATATCAAGGGGACATGGTTGGTGGAGCGTGAATAGCGAGAAACCGAGAAGATGAGAATGAGATGCTACTATTTTTATCCGTTGGAAAAGAAAAGCCATATCAACATCGGACATGGGTTTAGTAGAACTGTCTCCTTGGATTGGTACCCCCACCCCCCACATCCATCCATGGTTCATAGGGCTATTCCCAAACTGGAAGAAGATCGATCTATGTGTTGTCTCACGAATAAAAATATTGTATTGAACCCAGATCCAATCCTTTAAAATATAGTGCTAGTTAGAGTATCTCCACCGATTTTCCCACGATTCGTAAGATGTATATATTGGAGTAGTCCAATACCCACGTAAAAGATGGATCCCACGTGAGTGGAAGAGAAAAAGATGGTCGAACTGAAAAATAGTAGTTGAAATTGTCTTCATAGTATTGGGAAAAGGAGTGATGAGAGAAATATTAGTGACGACATAAAAAAGAAGAGAGATGTGATATTGCTCGGACGAGCGTGCTAGCGACCGCGGCCATCTCCTAAGCTTCTTCCTTCCGGCCCCCTCCCCACATCCTCGTCCTGCTGCCACGGGCGGACCGTTGCCGATAGTTAGATTCGCCTCAGGGGCGAGCAAGCCGACGACCACCGCCACCTGCTGCGGCTAGCCCTGCCTCCCTTTGCCGCGCGAGGACGCGCAACCACGACCACCACCTCTAGCGACGACCCATACCATACCCGGCCCCCTTCCCTCTCTCTTTTGTGGGCCTCGAGCTAGCCAGGTCGTCGGCCTTGCGTGCTTTTTTTAGGCCACTTGGCATGAATGCTTAAGGCAGCACAAAGGCTGGCATGGCCCGGTGGCCCAGCATTGTCGAGCCTAGCACATGCCCGTGACGGGGCGCCCCAAGTGGACATCTACGGCCGTTTACATGACTACCATCATGGAACATTTGGCAATGCACGAGAGAGGAAAACAGTTCAAGATTATAGTGTTTTTGACGATAGAGAGAAATAGTGGAGACAATAAAGAAAGTTGGCCTCCTACTGTGTGGGAGTGTCTATTGATTAAGAAATTCAACAACCACATGAACATGTTCTCTTTTTTTTTTATAAAACTTCTAGTATTGCATGGTTACATGCAATTGAATGTTTCAAAAAATAAATGGGCCAGTGGACTTCTCAATCTTGTAGAGATGGGTCTATTTGTAAATCATTTTTATGCTATAAATATATTTATTTAGGGATAGAGGGAGTATAGTTAATGTCTGTAGTATTTTTTATCTTTCCAAGAAAATCTACAAATGCACTTATTTGAGGACAGTGGAGTCGTGCTAAGCTACTATATCTTGTTCGGTCAGCATTAATGAGCGTTTTATAAGAGTTTTCTACACATTAAATAAGTTAATATTAAAATATTCCTGGATGAAAGGAGTTTCATGGCATGAAATTTGTCTACGCTATCTTATAAAGAGTGACGTAAAACCTCCACCCACGCTGCCATTCTCCATGCCTCCATGGTTCAATTAATCACAACCAAAGCGCGATGTTCAATCGCACCTCACCCGGCATGAAGGGCATAGCCCAAAATGGCGAATCAGTAGTTTACTTTACCTGGTGAGCTTTTGGCATTAGCCAAAAGAAATCACGCCACCCTATCCGGGTCTTGGGTAGCTGCACCACTACTGCTGCTACCCACAAGCCTCGATCAAAGAGGTAAAAGGAATCGTTTCTTTTTAACGAACGGAGGCACTACCCCCTAAGCCGAGGCAAACATGCCCACGCGGGTGCGCGCACGCAGGCGTCCCCCCGTCCACATGTTCTCTTGCACGGCAGATTATTATTTTACAGCTTGTCCTCGACGGTCAGACACGCAATGCCGCAACAGTGTAGCTTCCCTGCCGCGACCGCGACGCTGCCTTTTTCTCTCGCCCCGTCAAGCCCATGCGGTAATGGTGGACTCGTACGGCCGGATCAGATGTCCCCGAGGGCGAGACTGTGGGTGTCGCCATGCATTCTCCCCCTCCCCCGGAAGCGTTTCGCATAAAAAAAACTCGTACAGTAAGACGGTAAAGAACAAGGCTTTTTGTACTGTCCAGGAGCCTCCTGGCACCGCCCACCGGAGAGTTCTTTGGAAGCATGGGATTCCCACTGTTCACCAAAGTACACCAAGCATGAATAGTGCGCACTCTAGCGAGTGTACTGTAGTAGTAGACCGGAGTAGTACCAGTAGACCAATGTAGGCTACCACAAGTAGAAACACTAGGCCTCAGCAGGCTGAAAGCCTACGAGAACAACCTACTACTACTGCACCACCGACACGGACGCAGTTATTACGGACGGAATGGGCATCGACGCGAGTGTAGTACTACTTACTTCTACCACACAACGTACTAGAGCACTGTCTGCGCTGCTCTGCACCTGCACAGACGGCAAACTCACGGGCAGAGCAGTGATCCTCCTGAGCCGGATCCACGGGCCAGGGACACCGAGCCGACGATTGGGCGGCCGAGGGCGACCGCCGACCGGACCGGGCGACGAGTGACACTCGTATAGTACTAGTAGTCGTCAGGCCAGGCACAGGCACAGGCAGCCGGCAGCCGGCAGCGAGCCGGGGGCACTGGCGCACTGCTACTTTCGTCCTGTGGCCGCTGGCCGGGCACGCCTCCCTCCGGGTTGTGGGAGTCCGGAGTCCGGAGTCCGGCGCCCAAGCCAGCAGGGAGGGAAGGAAGGGGCGCTCGGCTCGGATCTCCTGTGGCCACCGCCGAGCTACAGGCGGCCGCGCTGCGCTCGCCTGTGCGCCTGTGCACTGTCCGTGTGTGTGTGTGTGTACGTTCGCATCGATCGCTGGAGCCTGGGACTTCTCTCTCGGCTCCGACTCCGATCCCCTGTAGTAGGCAGGCAGCACGAGACTGTGCTGTGCTCCGACCATACCACAACCCAAACCAAGATTCGCATGTGCACATCTGATCTGACTGACGATAGATGCCCACCAGCGTGCGGGTCCTCCTCGTCGTGCGCACAGGGTTTGAGCAACGTTTGTGCGGGTACGACGTGCACGGCCGGTCGACACGCATGCCCGTCCCATAAAGGAGGTTTTAAATTCCGGGGGACGGCTTCAACAGTTGGTTTTGTGAGATCGACCACAATTTGGCGCCTTGGGATTCGCTCCAACATGTCTCTGTGACAGTGATGGAACCATGACTTGAGAGGTTGGGGAGCACTGTAAGGAAGGAATTCCTTGCTACGCTGCGCGAGCAGGTTTGGATCACCTACGCGTACCAAGGAACTGGACAAACCTGCTCGCCCAGCCATGTCATAACTGGACAATT
>JADLZL010004976.1:0-52316 GCA_015844335.1 Chrysopogon serrulatus | reverse complement strand
GTGGAGACTCACTGACGGTGGACCGCCCACACGGATGCCTGCCCTGCGGGCCTCAATCCCCTTCAGTTCCCACGAAGGATGGATGCACACCGTCGCCTCCGCTGCACCTGTAACCGAATCCCACCGCCGCCTCTCCAGCGCCCACCACCGCCTCTCCAGTGCCCGGCGCCTGAAACTGAAGGACGCTGCTTCCTCTCCGGCACCTGAAACCAAAGCTGCACGCTGCTTCCTTCAACATAGCCGTGCCCCAACCTGATTTGGAGGTACGTTCTACACCAGTGGCTCGCAATGTTTGGTGATTTGTGTTGGCGGTGTCCCTCCAGTTCTTCCAATAGCAAAGGCGCTGTATTGCTGACCCCACTGCTCACCATCGAGTCCTTTGGTATGCGCTGCCCTCCATTTACTTTAGCAATTAGCAACTTCGAAACTGAAAACTTAATTTGGTTTATTGTCCATGTTTTCTGACGAGAGGTTCCCTGCATTGCACAGATGTATATAAGTTGGTTCCCCTCATTGGATTCGAGAGGTTTCCTGCATTTCGCGGGTTAGGTGAGTGAATCAAAGGTCAGCCCTATTTCATTCTCGCTTCATTTCTGAAACTCATCCTCCCAAATTTTTATAGGATTATTGATACACTGCTGGGGATTGTGGATTGTTATGGTTGAGGTTTGCTGCGTTGCACATAAGAGGTGAGTGTATCGGAGGTCGGGTCCTGTTTGGTTTTCCTTTGATTATGGGTTCATCCTTCAAATTTTTCATAGGGTTGTTCATACACAATTGGGGATTGTTGTGATTGAAGTTTATCATCAGAGAGTGTAGCAGCCATTGGTTTAATGATCATGTTTCCATGAATTAAACTTACCCAAGCTTTGATGATTCTCTTACGTTATTGGTAATCATAGCTACTATATGTAGGGTTGATAATTCTTTCACATTTTTGGCAGCCATAGCTACTATAGGGTTGTTCATACAGAAGTGGGGATTGCTATGGTTGAAGTTTATCATCAGCAAGTGTAGAGTAATTTTTTGGCTGATTGCAGCTGTTGGTTTATGTATCATGTTCCCATGAGTCAAATAGACCCAAGCTATGATGAATTTCTAGCATGTCTTTCGGTAACATATCTATGATGTTCGTAGTAGAAACCAACTGTTATTTCTTTTAAATCACACGATCACACGTACAATTAATTTGTAATCTATTATTTAAGATTCCAACGTGCCCTGCTCTTATCAAATATTTTCGTATCTGTAGTTGGTGAACTGATTTCCCCATATATCAGTCAGAAAAAAGTATGGAGATGACTGCAACCAACCTAGGTAATTTATTTCTACATAATGTTCTTTCTACCATAAAAAGCAATTGAGGTGATTTATTGTACTCTGGAAATATGATACACATAACATTAATTATTGTTGTCATTTTCAGGTTATATTTTGCAATATGCAGTCATCAGGAGGTTGAATAAAGATCATAGCGCGCATGCTCTAAGCCCACAGCAGATAAAACAGCACATTGCAAGTGCACTGAGTAATAGTATAGCTGTTGACCCGCATACCATCATACATATACCACCTAACTACATCATCCAACTTGATGATGGACACCAACAAGCTCACATGCTCGCAACACATCCATTGTTGCATACAGACTACTTCCTACTGGAGATTTTACCCTGGTCCAAGGAACATGAATGGTGTCAACTACCATGGATTCCAAGTAAGGAAAACAGATGCTTTCTATTTTTGGTTATTTTAGTAATATATAGTATCACAATGGTAAACATGAATGGTGTCAACTACCATGGATTCCAAGTAAGGAAAACAGATGCTTTCTATTTTTGGTTATTTTAGTAATATATAGTATCACAATGGTATTATAGAAAATTAATGGAATAACACTACTTTTAGCATTTGGGTCCAAAACTTCGGAGATATCTATCGACCCTTTAACAATACTACCTGTTATATCTGGGGGAACCAAACAAAGAGGTTTGTATCAAATCATTAGCTTATTATCTGCTTGCACGTTTCATGAAAGTTAAGGTTCATTTGTAGCCATTGTTACAGTTATTACTAGACAGCCTAATTATAACCATTAGCTTATTATCCGTGCCCGGTTCCATGAAACCAAGGATACATTTGCATCCATGATTCCAAGAAAATATGACTTACGAGCACCAGATTTTAGTTATTTGGTCATTGCTGAAATTAAGGATTTCTACTATATGAAAGCTAACATGTTCGAAAACTATAAGAAAGCCTTTGCCTCAACTGCAAAGATGTTAATCATGATTTTTATCCTACTATTAGCAAGCAAGTGTCCACTCTATGTGCATATATTAACTCTCTTCAAAGTGTGCACCAAAGATTGAAGCAATGCCCCATGTTCATACTCTTGCCATTGACCTTAAAAATGCGGATATAACAATTGGGAAAGCTATAAAATTCCTGGATTCCTCTGCAGCAAAGATGTGCTCGATCATGGAAATCCATTAGACCTAGAAGGTTTCAAGAATCCACCTCCATCGTCACAGGTAACACATCAAGCATAGTGCCACTGTTTAATCTAATTAATATACATTGAACAGGTATTTACATATTAGATAATTTGGTATTGATTGCATCTTTACTGCTTACTAGGTTGCTACTCCACCAAAATATGCAGAAAGACTGAAGACAATTTTTGTAGCTGCTATAGAGAGGATCCATAATACCACACCTATCATTGAAACCATAAAAAAAACAGACGAGAGGTTCCAAACTTATATTACCATCAGCAACTTCACCCGTAGATATTATGGAGACCACGAAAAATCAACAGAAGCAATGGAGGCAGCCGCAATCTTTTATTGGTTGAAACAAATCTGTTTTGTCCAGGGATATAAGATCATGGATCTGAATTATTCCACACTTGCAGAAATAATAGGCTCTATTGATAGATGGAACTTACAGATTAACATATTAGACTACTTAGTAGATTTTATTAAGGTAGAAATGAAGACCATGCATAAAGAAATAAGTAAGGCTTATGAATCAGCCAATTTACAGCAAGCAGGACCATTCCATTCAGATTACATTGATACTGAAACATATAGGCTTCTCAATATACTGGATCACTATTGCATCAGCCTTGATAACGTATCTCAGCAAATTATGAGCAACAAGGTAACTAACCCTCTTTCTTTATTCATCCATGTTAAATTATCAGCTTACAATTTTTTTGAATTCTGCAGGACCAATACAGTATAGCCAGATTTGATGGGTATTCACCATCAAGATCATACTATAGGCTAGGACGAGCGATAAGACCTACTCTACAAGCACCAGTTTCATAGGTGCTTCATTGATCTTCTAAAGAGGTTGGTATTACATTATATGATGTGGACCACTGACTCTTAGATAGATCTCTATTAGCATGTTAAAATGCAGTATGAACTTTGGAGTTTCCAAGTGCAGCACCTTTGTTTTCAGTAGTCCCTACTTATATGTAATGGTCCTCATGAACATATAGACATGAACTACGGTTGTGTAGATAGCTTTCAGCTTGGACCTAGATATCTAAAGTATGATTATATGATGATTGCTATAGTAGGAATTGTTTTGCTTGAGTTAATCCAGCATTTTAAAAAATAATATCCATGTGAATCCTTTTTTGTTGTAAAATACATGGTTCATATAGATAGTAATTTTAGTTGTCAAATCAGATTCTCTATAAAGTTTACTGTATTTGTGTAGACCATTTTGCTGAAAACTTACATTCCTAATGTTATCCCTGCAGGTCAACTACAGTTAATATGACCATCGAAGATTGGGTTACCATCTGATCCAACCAAGCTGATCTTCCGTTAGCATAAAGCATGATCTCGCCGTTCTAGAAAAGCTTATGTAGCTTCTTTATTTTAGCATTTGGTGCCTTTATGTAATGTAGAGATGAGCCTTTTTTAAGTACACTACAGTTATGTACAAAAATAATATAAAGGCCTTGCATGCTCCTAAGATTGTTTCTCCTAATATCAATATAAAGGCCTTGCATGGTTGAAAATATTTGAACAGAGTTTACTTGAAAAAGAAAGATCAGGAGGGTCTCTTGCACAAATGGCAATGGGCATCCACATTTAAGCTGCGGGTATGCTGATGATCCATAGTGTTTATTGATCATGCTCTATGTTTAGGTAGCAAAAAGTAAAAGGACCCAGTCTGGATCATTAGCGATCTATGAATGATATCAATAGTTAGGACATACTCTCAACACATGCAAATTTAAGCTGTAAACTCGGAAAGAAAGTCAGCTAAACGTGCTCATTTTTTTTTTAGAAAAATAACAAATGACATAGAAGGCCCAATGTAAGTCTTATAACAAATTCCCAAATCGAATAGGCCCATGAAAAGCCCATATTCCTCTGTTCCCCTATCTTCTTCTTCCTCCAAACGGCAGCCATCGCAGCACATGGCGGCGGCCGCGCAGCTTCGTTCGCCCGCACCATTGTCGCCGCCATTCCCGTCATTGAATCCACAGAAACACGCCTCCATGCCCCGGACCGTCCTTCCCCAAAGACCCAACTATTCCATCACGAAATCATCATCATCCTCGCTGTGTTGCCGTCCGATTCCCAATTTGGGCACCCTCCCGTCGGCGTCAACCTAATGACTCACCGGAGAGCAATGGCGGTCATTGGGAGGGCCATTGGGATTCAGTTCTACAGCTACATCTTCCCCGCCCCTCGAGTTCTACAGGACCCACCAAAGCGTTCTCCATGTATGGTTGGTGCTTTGTTTCGTTTTTTTGCAGCCATGCTTAAAATTAATATTTATCTGGTAACTGAATGGAATTTGCAATTTAATCTCCATGTTATTTCATCATTAATACAGAATACCAAGAGTTCACTTAATGCCATTAACTTGGGATGCTCTATATATCTTGCATCACGTCCCCGCTACTATTCTTCTTTTTCCCTTTCTAATTCGGAGGTACGTCTACTACGAAATTCTACTCTTTCATCTGGGTACTATTCTTCTCATTCTGAATCTATTAAATCATATAGAGATTCATCCTCCGTTTTGTATGTTGCTGAGGTTTCTTGATGCTGCAAATCACACCAAAGTATTGTATTTGAATTGAAGGATTCGTGGCCTAGGTAATTCTCTCAAACACCTCTTCTATTTATGTTTTATATTCTTATGATGTAGTTTGCAGAGCTACCAGTTTGTTATCCATGTGCACACCCTACTAATTTTAAACGAACATTTTTTGACTGTATGATCTATTCCCAACCTTTTTTAGTTAAGCCGACCCAATTAGAAACTAATAAGATCAACAGATTTGATACTCGGTTTACTTCATGCTTATGAAGATTTGTAGCACCTTGTTAATTTTAATATTTAGTATTGCTTGATTATTTAACGGGTAGTTTACACTTCCACTTTCGATATAGATCCTTATTTTATTTACAATCTGATGAATAGCTTACAGCTCTACTTGATTTTCAGTTCCTTATTTTATTTATAAACTTCAAGTAATTATGAAAAGGTACTTGGGTCATACTCCAATAAACCGGACTGGAACACTTGATGGTTCCCCTGAGATTAGATATTATTAATATATAACATCCTTTTTGAAATATTTCATAAAGGGTAAAGAAAAGCTTAGGTAGTTGAAAGAATACTATATTACTAGGTTACTGAACTTCCATTTACCTGTATCAAGATTAAAAAAAAAAACTTACCATACAAATATAGCATTACAATTCAATATCCTCGGACAAATCCATATCTGTCTTATCTTCACACTTTTAATATTTACCAGTTTGGTGTCTTAAGCTCAGCTGTGATCTCTATAGCAACCTTTGATGCCTCTGCTTTAGTGAGAAAAAAAAAATTCTTTTCCAAAGGCAAATTTGAACCTGAATGAAACCTGCAAAATAAATTAAGTTCCCTCTATTGTCCAAAGGTAACTTTTGGACACAATACAGATACTAAGTTGATCCCGTCCTTAGATAATCATGATCAATCAAATATGTAACCAACCTAACGCTGTTTGCACTTGCACATCACTTTCATGAGGACTTTCAAAGCTGTCTTCCACATTGTGTAGAGTCTACAGGTTGTAGGCAAAAGCACGGCAATGCCATTCGCTTTGCTTGCACCGGACTGTACTTCTTGCACACACAAAGAAAGGCCCATAGAAACATTGTAATTAGTAGGATACTTATATCTAGGAACAATTACGAGTCACCTAACAACCAAACAATCCATAGCTGACTTCCATTTTGTACTAGAGGCTAGATTTGTAGGCAAAACCAAGGCAATGCCATTCTCTCGCACTTTACCGGATTCTACTGCACATAGAAGAAAGACCCATATAAACAGGTAATTAGTAAGATACTTAAAACTAAAAATAATTATGGAGTTACATTATTTAAATTGGATGAAACAAAACTGGTACTGCACCTTTTTTCTCATTGATGCCATCGTTTTGTTTTAAAAATTTAATATTAACATAACATGAATACAACTATAAAAATCTATGTTTACAAGGCTTTCAGCTATGGATAATAGAGGAACAAATTCTCTTCATCCTCCATGTGGGCCGTGGCCGCCCTCATGGTCGTCCTCGCTTAAATCAACGACCTGTATTGACTCCAACACCAGGTCCTATGTATATAGGCGATAATCAGCAGCTAGATACACAACATATAGATGATGGCATAATCACAGGTTTGCTCATGAATTTGAACACGTTATATTTATATATATAAGAGTAACCCTACATTTCCAACCGATCAAAAAGCACTACATTCTTTGGCAGTGCAAGACCGGTCGGTTCGTCCAAGATTAGATGCATCATTTATTTGCTTCTTCATCTGGCCGACAATAATACACCAGATTTAACGAATCGAAGTACATAATACTACATTGACTCAAAGCTATAGACATAACCGTAAGATTATCAATTTTTTACCAAACTTTTTCTTTATGTCCTGTATTAGTAGCTTAAAAATCATAACATACAACATCAAAATTGATTTCAGGAACCATCTTTACTCCATTAAACTTGGGTGGCCCTCAGTATACCTGCCGATACTGTGGAGCTTTTTTCTGGTACCAAGAGCGCCTTCGAAGAGAAAGGAACACATCTAATCCAGAATATAATTTGTGCTGTAAAGGAGGGAAAATATCTTTGCCCGCTATAATCCCCCTCCTCAGCCAATATTTGATCTGTTAAATTCTCAAGACCACCCTCTTAGAAATCACTTCTTGGACAACATCCGTCGTTATAATACTATGTTTGCCATTACCTCAATGGGAGCAAAAATAAATGAAGCCATAAATGATGGTCATGGACCATATGTATTCAAAATTAGTGGTCAAGTTTGTCATCGGATTGGATCTTTAATTCCTGCTGAAAATCACCGACCGGAATATGCACGACTCTACATTTATGACACCGAGAATGAAATTGCAAACGGAATGAATGTAGTCTCTTTGAGAAAATGAATCCTTCGGGCCTAATGAATCCCTGGTTGCCCGGCTTCATAGAGATGCTAAATTTTCATAATCCTATTGTCAAATTATTCAGAACAGCTAGAGAAAGATTAGCACCATCTGGAGAATCTTCAGTTCCTTTGTTACCTGCTGATTCCTCTGACCATTTCTCTGTTAGACTATATGGTAATCCAGATGCACATGGTGATATTTACAGTACACCAGTAGCATCTGAAATTGTGGGATTGGTAGTTGGTGATTTAGGAATAACTGATGTTGGAAGGGACCTTATAATAGAAGATCATGCATCAAACCTACAGCAAATAAGTGAGGACCACTGCAAATTCATGGCCATGCAATATCCTCTTTTATTCCCTTATGGAGAAGACGGTTTTCATGATGGCCTCATGTATCAACAAACAGCACGGTCTTCATCTACAAAACGTCAAAAAATAACTATTCTAGAGTATTATGCATTCAGATTACATGATAGGCTTGGTGAGTTCAATTCCTCTTTAAGATGCAAAAGATTAACACAAGCTTATCAAGTGGATGCCTATTGTTGTGTTGAGGACAAAAGAGTTAGGCACTACAGAACAAACACATTCCAGAAAAAATATAGATCAGCCACATACAATTCTTTGACAACATCTGTATCAAGGGGTGTTAGAGATGCATCATCCACTGGACAAAGAATTATTCTTCCATCGTCTTTCATTGGTGGCCCACGTTACTTATATCAGAAATACCAGGACTCCATTGCCATTTGTAGAAAATATGGATGCCCAGATTTATTCATAACTTTCACAACAAATACTGCATGGACTGAAATAACAGAAGCTTTGGCTCTATTTCCTGGGCAATATCCATCTGATCGTGCAGATATTATTGATAGAGTATTTAAAATGAAACTGAATCTTCTAATGGATGATATAGAAAAGAAAAATTTCTATGGACCAATTAATGCAGGTATTTTATAATTCATAACATATAGACTTAAATCATTCGAAGTCAATCTTAGCTTATTATAAAATTATTAAATTGTCTTCTCCTATGCAGTGGTATACACAATTGAATTTCAAAAACGGGGTTTACCACATGCACACATCATAGTATGGCTGAAAAAGGAAGATCTGCTAGATGCTGCCAAAATAGATTATTATATTTCTGCCCAGTTACCTGATCCAGCCAAAGATAAAGTTGGATATGATGCCATTTCTTCGTTTATGATTCATGGGCCTTGTGGACCTCTCAACCCATCTTCTGTGTGCATGTCAAAGGGAGTTTGTACCAAGAAATATCCAAAGGAATTCTCAGAGAATACAACTGTATTAGAAAATGGATTCACACAATATGCAAGACCACGAAATGGATTAACAGTCCGTAAAAATCGCTTAGATATTGATAATACTTTTGTTGTTCCTCATACTGTTGATTTGGTTGTGAAGTATCAGGCTCACATTAATGTTGAAAAGGTCAACCATGATGGCATGCATAAGTATCTTTTCAAATACATAACAAAAGGATTTGACAGTGCTAATATTGGGATACATCCAAGACCTTCAGCATCTCAATCACCAGATCAAACTATTAATGAAATTAATAATTACCTTGAGTGTCGTTATATAACCCCACATGAAGCCTCTTGAGATTACTTCAATATGATATTCATCATACTGCACCCAACAGTTGAGCGCCTCCCTGTGCACTTGCCATTTGAAAATAGTGTCACATACACTGAAGATGATGACTTACAAGAAGTTGTTGACAATCCAAACAGTAAAAAGAGTAAACTCACTGCATGGCTAGAAGCAAATGCAGAATTTCCTACAGCCAGAGATTATACATATATTGAATTTCCAGAAAACTTTACATGGCATCCAAATGGGAAATATTGGAACATACGCAAAGGACATTTTAGAAAAGTTGGTCGTATAGCTCATATCAATCCTTCACAGGGAGAACTTTACTACTTACGTATGTTACTACATATTGTTAAAGGACCCAGAAATTTTGCTGAAATTCGAACTGTAACAGACACCCAGTATGCAACTTACCGTGCAGCATGTCAAGCTTTAGGATTGCTTGGTGATGATCAAGAATGGTCCAATGCTTTAAATGATGCAGCTCAGTGGGCTCTACCATACCAATTACGACATCTTTTTGTCACAATATTGCTATTTTGTGAAGTCACTAATCCTAATCAACTTTATGAAAAGCATGAAACACAAATGAGTGAAGATTTTCGATATCGTACCAGCTCTCACACAAACAACACCTCTAGAGATCTATTGGTTGAATTAGAAAAATTGCTAAGAGACAATGGATATTCCCTTTCTCATTTCAATCTACCAATCCCTAAAAACAGTGATGCTATGGAAAATAGGCTCCTATTGGAAGAACTTAACTACGATGTCAATGTGATGCAATCTGTAATAGATGACGATATTCCAAGGCTCAATTATAACCAGAAATCAGTTTTTGATTCCATTTACAAATCTGTTGAAGAAAATGAAGGCCAAACATTCTTTGTCTATGGATATGGTGGAACTCGAAAAACATATTTGTGGACGACTTTATTGAATTATGTAAGAAGCCAAGGAAAAATTGCATTAGCAGTCGCATCATCTGGAATAGCATCTCTATTATTACCTGGTGGCCGCACACCTCATTCTCGCTTTAAACTACCTTTGGACATTCGCCAAAATTCTATGTGTTCAATTAAAAAAAATACCAATTTGGCAGTATTAATCCAAAAGACATCACTTATTATTTGGGATGAAGCACCTGTAAACCATAGGTTCTGTTTTGAAGCCCTTGATCGCACTCTGAGAGATCTAATGTCAGAGATTACCCCTGCATCTAATAGCAAACAATTTGGAGGCATAACTGTAGTACTTGGTGGAGATTTTCGTCAGACATTACCAGTTATACAGCCAGCAAACAAACAACAGATTATAAATTCTTGCATTGTTAACTCATACCTTTGGAAGAAATGCACTGTTCTAACCTTATCAGAAAATATGAGATTACAGGCACCATCACTGTCACAGAGCGATAAAGAAGAGTTAAGATTATTTGCTGATTGGCTCCTAAGAGTTGGAGATGGTATAGAACCTTTTATTGAAATTCCAAACGAGCCACATAACAAATTCATTCAAATTCCAAAGACCTCTCATTGCTTGAAGAATCTTGCAGAAATTTAGATGGTCTCATTTCATTTGTCTATGATTTAGGATGTGAGGTACCAAATCTAACATCATACTTATGTGATCGGGCCATTTTAGCTTCTAAGAATGAAACTGTTACAAAGAATCAATGATACAATGATCGCTCGCTTAGCCTCAGCTGAAATGTCTTACTATAGCTCAGATTCAATCGATGAAAGCTCTGCAAATTATTCCACACTAGAAGCTCTATATCCAACTGAATTCTTGAACACTTTATCTTTAAACGGGCTGCCTCCTCATGTATTGCATTTGAAAATTGGTGTTCCCATAATGCTTCTACGTAACCTAGACCCCTCAAGAGGTCTCTGCAATGGTACAAGACTCATTGTTACTCAACTAACAAACCGTGTTATTGAGGCAGAAATAATCACCGGAAAAGCTAAAGGTTCAAAATCATATATCCCAAGAATTATAACAACTTCGGCTGAATCTAGGTGGCCATTCAAACTAAGACGCCGGCAATTTCCTGTCAGAATTTCTTATGCAATGACAATAAACAAAAGCCAAGGGCAAACTCTTGCTAGAGTTGGAGTATATTTACCGTCCCCTATTTTTTCTCATGGTTTACTTTATGTGGCATTCTCAAGAGTAACATCACCAAAAGGATTAAAAATCCTTATTGAAAACAGCCCACCTGGATATGAAAACTGTACACACAATGTAGTTTTCAATGAAATTTTCAGAAAAATATAAAAGACAACAAAATTATTATTACTCAGGTATATTTATCAAACTACATCATTTACTGTATGTTATCTTTTTAGAATAAAGTACCACATCGACTCCTTTCTTATACTAATCTAATGATTTTTTGCGTAATCCTTTCCGAATGAGTTCAACAACAAAGCTAAAAGATATCATGGCTGGCAAAGACAAATACAAGGTCTTTGGAAGGCTTCTAAGGATATGGGATGCACGATATGTTACAACAAACACCTTACTCAGCATAGATGGAATCCTTCTTGATGATAATGTATGTATCTTTGACCTTTTTCTCCATAAGATCTTAGTTAATTTCTTTGCTCTTAATAAATTCTGGTGACCACAATACTGACATACAGCCTTTAAGATCATCTCCTTTCCATTCACATGGGAGCATGACTTAATTTTGCTGTTGTATATCCTGTGGTGTTTGCTTGGTGTCACTCAACTGCTACTTACACTGATTTTATCAGTCAATATAACTATATCATGGAAATAGTTTCTATAGCCTCCTACTTGAATCAAACACCCAATTAATTGAGATTAATATCTAAGTGCATATTGGCTCTAGAATATAATGTTTCCTCCGAACCTCTAAAAAACTAAACTTATGCCTACTATTGAATAACCTAAAATTAGGACCGATAGTCAAAACAATAAACTCAAACAAGTTTTCATAAAACTGCAGCTACTATTACCACTCAAATCATTGCAAGTAACCTTCTGAAATAAAATTTTATCCATATAGCAACTAACTCTTAGATAGCTCTTTCTCTAACCAGCCCATAACCTACCCAATTGTTGTGGATGTGTACTTTCATATGGGGCTAGAATATCCAAAGCAGAAAATGGTAGTAGTAGAACGGCAGCAAGAAAAAAGATCGATTAACAACCTCCCAACCTGCAGATGCTGAACTTTATTTTGCATTATACTTCATGTTGATTTATAACTGAGAAATAATTAATTTTCTCAAGGTACTAATCGTAGCTACTAGCTATAAACTCGGGTAGGGGAAATATCACCATCCATCCGAAGTCTGACAGAGAACGGATGAGTAACACTTAGACCACCGAAAGTTACCCACACTCACTAATGACTAATTTCTTCTTCGGTCAATCACCTCTGTCAGACTCCTGTAACTCGATCAACCTTACGAGCTACCAGCCATAACAGTTCCAAGTTAGTTTTGGAGCCAATCCAACAGCAAATGTGCTTGAAACATACATGATCGGAGCAGCAGAGACAGAAAAAAGATTTTATTTAGTAGTTAAACAAGGTACAAGAGTGTTCGTCCCTGCATTAAACATGCTAACCACTCCAGGTCCAGTATGAACCACTAAAACATGAAAAAAAAAATACCATTAGAATCTATTATTTCAAGTAGAGCACACATTTAAAATTTTCATTTTGAAGGTGTATCCATACCACTCAAATCCTTGGAAGTATATGCTGAAATAAAATTTTATACAGTACAATTTGCCTCTGTTATTCAATGTTTCCTTTGAGTATCTGAAAGCTGAAGTTACCAGTTTTGAGTTTTCATAATCTGCAGTTACTATTACCACTCAAATCCTTGAAGTATATGCTGAAATAAAATTTTATACATGTGTTTTCTATGTCTAAACTTCAATTATTTCAGGGATCTACAGCTCAAATAAGTATTCCAAGAAATTTAGAAAAGCAATTCAGGGCTGATCTTGTCAAGACGATGTATACATAATTTCGGCCTTAATGCTATTCCTCGAACAACAAGAGCTATACCTATGATTGCCAAAACTATATTCTTCAATTCACATCAACAACTAGAATTAATCGCTTAGAATCGAGAAGGTGCGAGAGATCCCTCACCATCAATTCAGCTTCTTCCTTTGATAACATTCCGTAAAAAAATCATTGCGTAACAGGCCACTTATAGGTACTGCATAAATCTATGCTCTCTTCTTTCTCTTTTTGTTCACTAATAAAGCTCACCTCACTCATTTCTTTTTTTTCTTACACTAGATTTAATAGGTATTATCGGTGATATTGGACCATTCGACTTCGCAGGGCCCAAAATCAACCAAGAAAAAAACAGAAAGATACAAATCCACGATCTAGAGTATTATTTCTTTCTTGTGAATTTATTACAAAGAATATAAGATGATAAAAATATAATTATAAAGGTAATTCTGAAAACATATATCCAAAACTATAGTTACACTAATATACTTGTTTTTATTTAATGAAGTAAGCGTGAACAGCAAATATTACTTTGGGGGGCAAAGCGGGGTGAAAACTTTGACGAAAAAGAAATTATTGAGAAATCTAAAGAAGGAGTTATTGTGGTAATCTTTGCGGGATTAACTCGCAAGTCAATTTGCGTGTAAATATACACTAACTTGAATACAATGCTTCACTGGATTTTTTGCTCATCATGCTCTTAACTATTTTTGATCTAAATATACAATGCATTGAAACACTCAAACAATTCTGATATATATATATATAACAACTAACCTACAGGAAAATATGAGGCATCCTCCAATTCAAATAACTTCGAATATACATTAACTTGGATTATCCAGAGACGACTAAATATCAAGCTTATAAATGGGAAACACCTAAATTGCAGCAGAGGACACCGGACAATAAGCAAAAGAATCCAATGGAGTCATCCGGTGGATTACATAGTATCCGAGAAATATTACAAACCGCCGATGAAAACTTTGAGGTACACATTCCATTCAAACAGAACATACTCCATTTCTTTGATGCATACCCTTATTGCATTACAAGAGAAGTAGCTACTCTCATGAAACATGTTCGAAATTAAGACATACAATTCTACTTATTAATTATTCTCTTTGAAAATAATATTACAAAAGTGTGCAAAACATATAGTTGCATCGCAGAGGTTAGCTCTATAATGGAATCCACAAATTGGTATTACAAAGCTTGCAGAAAAATGTAAAATAGGCTACAAAGATAATCTCTCGATACTCCAAGATGCACATGTCCTTATCCCGTGAAGTCTCCGTAAAGATACCTCCCCGATACAAGATTACTTACAACATTACATACTACTCTCCCACTGAGATTAACTTTAAAAATATTAGGTTCAAGCTTCCTATCACAATTAAAGATGATTCATCACCACCGGATTGCATTGCTTTCTACACTTTGTGGGTGAAGATTTAATTGAGTGCTCACCTGTACAAGCTTCACAAAATATGCATTGAACCAGATTATCATCCACCTATTCTCAAAAAATCAATTGGGAAAAAAAGGTTATTTCATATAGGAAAAAGCAAAAATGTCTCCTCAAAATATCCAATAAAATATGTTCTCAAACGATCCTTAAAGATTGATACTGAAGAAACATTGAAAGACACCCCATCTACACAGGTGAACAATCTTAACAATATCTATAGTTACAAATTTACCAATCTAAAACTAATACTAATAGTAACAGCCCTTAATACTTTACATGCTTACAGGAAATTCAACCATGGGCGCAACGGCTACAACAGGCACACCTCCACCGAGAAGACTGTAATAACAAGTACGATGCCGGGTAAATATTTGGATAATAGCTTCACTGAATTTATTGTTCATTACAAATTCACATTGAAAGTCCTACCTCTCTTATATTAATCTTTTCCTACTGAACTTTTATTGTTACAAAGACACCTCACATGCAAAAAGAAAGCTTGATTTCAATCGGGAAGATCCAAGTCATCCGTAAGACAAACAAAGAAAACTCCAGTTGATATTACTTGAAAACTATTTCAACAATCATACATTTACCAAAAGTCAACTTCAATAGCTAACATTTCTTAATCTGTCTATTTATGTAGATGATCTCGGCGTCAACAAACCAAATGAAGGCAACCAATCATCTACTGAGCGATGCAGACTAGAGTTCAAAATTCAGTTCAAATAATCTACTCCATATTTTGTCTATGATAAACTCCTTGAATTTCCATTCCACATGTTTACTTCGTCTTTTATTTGTTATTAGCTTCTTATATTGCTACTGGATCACCAATATTCAGCAGTAAAACAACTCCAGTTTCCAGTTCACAAACTGAATCTAATAAAATTCAGTAAACCTTTGATGAGGCTTAATCTTTTAATTCTTTAGATTTGATTCAATTTAACTTTTGTTTGTTGCTAACTTCTTATATTACTACTATATCACCAATGATCAGCAGCCAAAAAACTCGGTTTTCGGATCAACAACTGAACTTACTCTTTTACTTCTTAAGAGTTTAACTTAAATTTCATTTCAAACTCTTTAGATTTCCACTTTCGTACCCGCAGCAACGCGCGGGGAATCCTCCTAGTTCTATATATATGTAAGCACTAACGAGGCCAAATGTCACATCCAAATAGAAGAGAAGCACAATAGAAACAATATCCTTTCTCCTTGGTCGCAACAATGACCAAAAGCAGTAGGACCAAGTCGGTGTACCTAATAGCTGTCCCTATGATTGTTTTGATAATTTGTTCTACCTTGTGGTCCCACTCTTATGCAGGTAGCAACTTTTTTCTATTTTGCAATATTGAATTCATCAAATTAATTCACCACCAATTTGCGAGAGAACAATGACGAAAAAAAGAGAAATGCGAAGGATGCTACTAGTGCACCTATGACATATGCTACGAATCATGCAAAAATAAGTACCATGACAATTCCATTGCCTCAGTCAAGAAGGGCTACCATGGTTATCCCGATGAATGCTCTTTGTAAAAGCATAAAAAACCACTCGGGGGTGATGTTCATCTCAAAGTAACATTGGTAGCCTATGTAATAAGACGGAAATTTAGTAAAAGATGTTTTGCTATCGACATGTCATTGCCAACAAGTTCATGATGTTTAAGCAAAGCTAAAATGACATGTAATGATAAAAAGTTACCATTTTTCAGTGGGTTGGCCTGTCTCTCTAAGCAAAGCTAAGCGATTAAAGCGATCGTTTCAAATAACTCCTAATAAAAACTTAAATGTACCTATAAATAATAACATAAACGACCATTAAGTAATATTCACGAGATAACACAGTTTTTTTGAAGCATACAACCAGTATTTTACTCAATGACTAACATCAACATTGATCAATGTGTGGCTATAATAATCTTGTCAACAATAATGCTACCAAAGTGACAAATGATCTATCAATTTGCATCACCGGTATAGGTAAACCATATATAAGACAGATCAATCTTGAGCCCATCAATTCAGAAGTGCTCAACAACTTACATGCGAATTCATTAAAGCCAGCAGCTAATCTAGGCCATCGGGATGTATTCCGCATTGAAGTTTAAAGTCAAATACAAATGCTTGAGCACACACTGGTACCGCTTGCAATCGCTGAATCAAGCGCTAAACTCTTGCCCCTTGTTTCTCCATGTACCAACAAAAAAGATGAGAAATAAGCTAAAATAAATAGCTTGGTTGGAGAGTGCATTACCCAAATGATTTGAAAATGTTGATCGGTGTCCACTTAAGAAGAAACATATCCCCTCTTAGTTCCACGTAACCAGTTCTGATTTTGTCAATTCCTCATAACCTTTTATAAGATGATGCCATAAGAAACAAGAAGCAAATATTAATGCCATAAGAATCACGAAGCGTATATCGATGCCAGAATCACGAAGCAAATATCGATGCCATAAGAACAAGATTCTTGAGCAACCCGCTCTTTGTCCAGTTGAATTTTTCCACAAGGAGTTACAAATTGTGTAAAACATCTATATTCGGGACAAGGAATAGATCTGCTTTTACGAATGCCACGTCATCATCAAGCACCGATTCCATTAAAAGAACAAATCCAACATAGTTTTCATCTTCTTGATCACATAGAAAATCAAGCCAATACAGAGTAACGATTTGAGGTTTCATGGATCCAATGTCCCGATAGACCTTGAACATTTATCATTCCATGAAGCTCCTTCCTTTTGTTTGATCGTTAAGGGCAATGAAAAACCTATAGAATCATGTTCAAAAGGAACACTCATAGTTGTTGCCATACTTAACTGGAATTCTAATGTGAATTTCCATTTGCGGATCAAGCATGGAGTCCAATGTTCAAGTGAATAGAGTAGCCGGGACAACAGAGCTCAATGGTCTGGAGACACTTAGTATAATGAACAAGTCAAAAAAAAATAAAATACAACACCATTTTATGAAGAAACTTTCGTAGAAGTAATTATGAATGCAAGACAACAAACAGATTCTACCGAACGAGTTCATTAAATTTCACCATGTGTGAAAAAATTCAGATCCATTCTCGAGGCACAATCATTTTGAACAAAGATTCTATTACTTGCTAACCAAGTTTCTCAATGAAATAATCTATTCAAGATTCACAAGTGGAGACTGCATACCGATTCTACGGAAATCAAATCAGTATTGTCTTCCTTATCATTGCATTTCTGTGATCTGCAATACTGGATGATTTGGGTTCGAACTTGCCTCACTATGAATAGCTTTGACCGCAGCCTCTGTTTCATAACACGTGGCACCCTTGGTCGAAATAATGATCTCTGCGCCCTTTTCGGACATCGCAGGTGCTCCATGCCTAACAAGAAGCAATTTTCTTTTGCCATTGATACGTAAAAAGGGAGGTTAACATTCTCAAGCTTCGGTAATGAACCTATCTCAAACACAATGTATCCCACACCCCTAACAATATAAGGATCGCGAACATAGTGGAACTCCTTCAAACATTGGAATCCTCCGAACGGACAATAATCCTTTCTTTAGGGTCCGATATGAACCACACATGTAGAGACAACAAAAAGCGCATAGCTCACCCAAAGATGCGAGAGGTCCCTGCTCTGTTGTTTCGAAAAAGATTAAGGCCTCGTTTAGATGCAAAAGGCCGGAAAAAGTTGCAAATCAGAGCATTTCGTTTGTATTTGGTAAATATTGTCCAATCGTGGTCTAACTAGGATTAAAAGATTCGTCTCGTGATTTACAACACAAGCTGTGTAATTAGTTATTTTTTCACTAACATTTAATGCTCCATATATATGGATAGAAATTGATGTGATGGAGAGAGAGGGAAAAACTTGCAACTTTCAAAGTGAAACTTGCGTGTAACTAAACGAGGCCTAATATTTAAATATTTCAGATTTCTCAAATTTGGTGAGATCCACTTTGGCATCTCCAAGAAATAAAAATTCGAGGTCATCCTAAATCTTTGGAGAGAGAATGGCGAGGGGACCAAGAATCTAAGAATTCCAAATTGCTAGAATCTGAATTACAGATCCAGGCCTTGTTTAGATGCACCCCCAACTTCCAAGTTTTTTCACTCTCTCTCCATCACATCAATTTATACCCGCATGTTTGGAGTATTAAATATAAGTAAAACAAATAACTAATTACACAGTTTGGTTGTACATCACGAGACGAATCTTTTGAGCCTAGTTGGTCCACGATTGGACAATATTTGCCACATACAAACGAAATGCTACAGGACTTTTCAATCTCTCTCCACCACATCAATTTGTAGCCGCATAAATGGACCATTAAATATAAATAAAAAAAATAACTAATTACACAGTTTGGTTGTAAATCACGAGACGAATCTTTTGAGCCTAGTTGGGCCACGATTGGACAATATTTACCAAATACAAACGAACTGCTACAGGACTTTTCAATCTCTCTCTTCCCTCCATCTAAACAAGGCCCCAGAATGATTTTAGTCTCAGAATCGCCAAGAGTGCACAAAGAGGACATTAACACCTCTTGATACCTCCTATTCTCGATCACATCTCTCAAAGATCAAATTGAATGCGAGCTCATTCAATTTTGTGAGTTTCATAAATCATCCACTTGCAGTTGTTGAACTCGCAGTAATATCAAATCCTGAAAGAACTTGTAAATTCTTCATATTCCCAATCCCGTCGGGTAACTTTGTTACCCCATGACTGAAAACTTCCGACGAGTAGCTGCTGAAGCTTCGTGAGATGAACAATACCAAATGGTAGCTCAAGAGCCTCTATTCCTCTTAGGTCTAATGTCTCCAATTCATTGAGCTGGCCGATCTTAGATGGAATCTTTGATATCAATACATCACGCAGGCTCGGTACTTAAGGTGGCCAAGTCTATCTATTTTATCAAAGTTGTAGTCATCCATACCGAGCACCCCTCAAAATCTAAAACACGAAGGTTATCAAATTTAACAAGATCGGGGATACTTCTAATGGAACCAAAGGCTGTCGGTGAGCGGATATGTGCTAAATTCTGCCCCTTTGAAAAGACGTCTCTTGCTCAACTTGTTGGATAGACAGTCTTCTTATATTGCCTTGTGGTTGCGGATGCGGTACAAATCCTTCGCAACCTATTATAGCGACGAAATTTTCTTCGGCAACCTTCGAAATAATTAGCTCCAAAGATTATGTCATGTACGCGAGAGGCACGTGCCTTGCCATCATAGCTAATCTCTATTGGTTGAACCATGCTCCCCGTTGATGAGCTCATAGAAATAGCTCTCGGCAACATCTTCAAGCGTCAAACCCGTTCATGGGCAACGAAGCCTTACGCCAGACCATCTGTTCACTAATCGATCTCTTTCAATAATGTGATCTTACGGAAATACACTTAGATATAGAAAGCAAGTCTTTAGATTGTGTGGAAGATCATTGTAGCTCATAATTAGTATGCCGTGCAGTCCTTCTAGATTTACGTGCTTTTTGTGTAATGCGAACCAATTGAATTTCTCACCTTCTCCCAATCTTCCTTCGTGGCAGGTTTATTTGCCAACAAGCCACATATACTTAAGATGGCCAATGGAAGGCCTCCACATTTCTTAAGAATTTCATCTCAAATTTCTTGAAGTTGATCAGGGGCACACATCGAAACTAAACATTCTTTTGAGAAATAAACTTTTTGAATGATGGAAACTTCGGTGGTTCCATTTTGTAGACCCAAATTAGTCCATAGATAAACAACATTTGTGAGCAACATCAATAATACGTGTTGTAGTTATAATTCTACTACTTACTGCAGCTTATTCTCCGAAATGCACATCTAATATCATCCCCGGCGGATGTAGACCACACATCATCAATTACAACTAGGTACCTAACAGAAAAAGTTGAGACATGTTAAAAATTTATATATGCAACATAATCAACAGAGATAAAATACATTTGATTGCAAAAAGCAAATGAGGAAAAACAGTTCAGATTCCACCGCCATGGCTTTAAAAACCTGCTTGTAACCATTAGCATAAACGGAATGTCTTGTTTTTGTTTTGCATTTAACATACTACCTATGTGATTACCCGAGACAACTAATATGATAAAAGCAAAGTATTGCTTTATCTATTTGAAGATTTCACTCCTCCGCCAAGCCTAACGGTCAATTCTTGAGGAATTAAGTGAATGGAGAAATGCCGAGGAAACGAACATGGAGGAAAACTGCTAAAAAGAATTTCAGTAGCATAATGAAATGCATGATTCCAAGAAGCTATCATATCCCTTGCCTGGAGCTGGTGGTGTCGAAATAGCTACATGATCAAAGGAAGAGTATAAATAGAGCTCATTTATTGACTCGTAATGAACTAATGATCGGTGGACAACCGGGATTCCAACGTGTTTTTTCGATCCTAAAGCCTATTCTATCCTCTGCCGAAATGGCGAAATCCATTGGCCCATTTCTCTATAGCTGGATATGGAAAAATAGATACATGATGGAACACAAGATCTTCTTATATGGATGTTGCTTCATGTAAATAATAATACAAGACCCATGCTATAGGGGAAAAAAAAGCTTCAAAATTGATTTTGAATGCTTTGAATATTATCTTGAGAGGATATATTTAGCGAGCAGAAGTAAGTAATTGTGCACCTTTTGTCTGCTAGATATTCCCCGATCTCTGTAATGATCTTTGCTTCATCACATGTCTTGATATCTCCATAGATATGGTTTGGTAGCAATTGACGCAGGCATGTTGAAAGCTCTAGTTTGGTTTTGGCTAATTGATGACACCTATGTGTGCTAACCTTTGTCATGAGTGATATGCTAGATAGGTTGGTACACACTAAGTGATGGAGCTAGATGATGGATGGTGATGTTCATAATTGATGATCAAGTGCTCCATATTTGAAAGAGAAGAAAGAGAGAAACAAAATGGACTCAAGGCAAAGGTATATTTGATAGGAACCATTTTGTTTAAGCACTCAAGACACCATAGAGGGTGTGAGTGTATTTAGGATAGATAACCGTACTATAAAGAGGGGAAATCTTTAGTTGCAAATGGTTATCTAGTGCCACTAAGTGTGAGTCTCTTTTGCATATGCATAAACGCTTAGTGACGTGGTGAGATTAACCCTGAAAATTCGTTATGAAAATGCTAACTTTAATGTTAAATTGTTTTGATACTCTTTGGAAGAGTTAGCAACTTAAAAGGAAAGAATTTGGAGATGTTCTTTCGTCTAAACAGAGAGGGTGTTCCTGGAAATTTTTCCACCCCTAGCTGAAATTTTCAGATGCGTGCTCAGATCAGAGAAGGTTTGCCTGAAAATTTTTCCACCCCTAGCTGGAATTTCCGGATGCGTGCTCAGATCAGAGAAGGTTCGCCTGGAAATTTTTCCACCCCTAGCTGGAATTTCCAGTTCAGCTCAGATCCAGATTCCAACGGTCATGTGCGTGAGCTGAGGCTATTTGGGGTGCTTTGGCCCCCTTCTCTCTCTCTCTTGCCCATTCTTCTTCCCCATTGCTCCATTTGAGTTGCAAGCAAGAACAAGCTCTCTCCTCTCCCAAATCTCTCACTCTCAAGGATTTGTGCTCCATTCAAGTGAGTGATTGAGTGCTCAAGTGTTGATTTGAGAGCTTCAAGAGCATCTCCTCCCTCTCCTCTCCCTCTCCATGCTTTGTGCTCATTCATGAGAGTATTTGGGGGAAACCCTAGTGCATGATTTGTGATTTCATTTGGTGGCACTAGGTGATTCTAGTGATTCGAGATTTCCTATTACTCTTGGTGATTGCCGTCACCTAGACGGTTGGTGATTTGATGATTTGTGAGGGGATTTGGTGATTGTGTCCGCCCCCAATCGAGATTGTTGTGAGGGGTTCTTGTGCCTTCCCCGTGGGAGATCGCAAAAGCAACTCTAGTGGATTGCTCGTAGCTTGTGGATCCCCGTCTTGTGTTGGTTGTGCGGCACCCGATTGCAGGTTAGGCGTGTGAAGCCTATAAGCGCGTGAACCTCCAAGTGGGTGTATCGCTACAACGAGGACGTAACTTGCCGGCAAGCAAGTGAACCTCGGGATAAATCATCGTGTCAACAATTGGATTCATTGTGATTGATTTGTCTCGGATCATCTTGGTATTCATATTCATATATATTGATTGATCACTTGCCCGGTTCGGTATAACACTCTACCTCTCTTGTATTTATTTTCATAATTACTTGTGTAGAGGTAGCTAGTGTAGCTTAGTAAATTAGCTTCTTAAGTACCTCACTAGTGGTAGAATTAGCAACCTAGCCTATTGTGTGACATAGAAATTATAACAACTAGAATTGTGGATAGGTGGCTTGCATTTTTAGTAGGCTAGTGCAATATTTGCTTCGCCTCTTAATTATCTAATCACTTGGCTTAAGTGTTGTTGAAGAAATTTTTATAGGCTATTCAACCCCCTCTAGCCATTTAGGACCTTTCAATTGGTACCAGAGCCGAGGTCACCTTAATTTGAGGCTTAACAACCTTTGGTGTCAAAATGGCGCATATCAACTACACAAGAAAGCCACCCCATTTTGATGGAAACAACTATGGATATTGGAAGGCAATGACGACCACTCACTTGAAATCAATCAATAGAAAAGTGTGGCAAGTGGTTGACAAGAAGTTTGAGGTTGCCAATCCGGAAGCACCAACGGCCGCCGAAGAGGAGAAATTGCAATACAATGACATTGGCCTTAGTGCAATCCATGAAGCCATTGCTCCACAAGTGTTTGAGCAAATCAAGAACATGGAGATGGCTCATGAGGCTTGGAAGAAATTAGAAGAATCATATGAAGGCACCGATTCAATGAAGAGTGCAAAGGCTTATATTCTCAAAGAAAAGTTTGCAAGCTTCAAGATGAAGGATGATGAGAGTGTACCGAAGATGTTCAATAGGATGCAAGTGCTTGTCAATGATCTCAAGGCACTTGGAGAGGATGTGAAGGATAAGGATTTTTCTCACAAATTTTTACGGTGTCTCCCATCAAGATTTGGATATTTGGTCACCCTTCTTGTGAAGACCGGTGGTTTGGATAACATGACACCAAACCAAATTCTTGGTGATGTGATGACCAATGATACATATAGAGATGATAAGGAAGAATGTGAGAAGAAGGATGACAAGAAGAAGAGTGTAGCATTCAAAGCTACATCATCTAAGGACAAGGGCAAAGAAAAGAAAGATGAGTCAAGTGAAGAAGAAAACTCAAATGCAAATAGTGATGATAAAGAGATGGCTCTATTTGTGAAGAGATTTGGTAAATTCATGAAGAAGAAGGGCTATCGTGCTAGAAGAAAGAAGTCTTCATCAAGGAACAAGGATGAACCGAGAAGATGCTTCAAGTGCAAGAGCAAGGATCATCTTGTGGCGGACTGTCCTTACAATAGTGATGATGATAGTGACAATGATAAGAAGAAAAAGAAAAAGGACAAGAATGAGAAGAAAGATAAGAAGGTGGAGTACAAGAGAAAGAAGAAGGGGCAATCATACATGGTCACATGGGATAGTGATGCTTCTTCTAGTAATGATGATGATTCTAGTGATGATGAAAAGAAGTCAAATAAGAAGAAGTCACTTGCAAGCATTGCTATCAAGGAAAGACCTTCACTCTTCGACACTCCATCGACATGCCTCATGGCTAAGGCAAACAAGGTACAATCCGATGATGAGAGTGATGATGATGATGAGCCAACCGTAGATGAGCTCATGGACATGTTGGAGGATGCTCGTTCTCACTTTGACATAAAGAGAAAGGAGTGCAAAGAATTGCGAAAAGAGAACAATACTCTTAAGCAATCCTTTGATGAGCTCCTAGCAACTCATGAGAGGCTAATGGAAGCCCATGAGAAGTTAGAGAAGGCTCACTCAAAGCTTGAAAAGGCTCACTCCTCTCTTCTTAGTCAAAATGAGAAGGATCATGTTCCAACATGTGACAAGGGCTCAACATGTGATCTTATTGATGAATCATTTTATGAACCTATCATTATTGCACCGACTAACCCTTCTTGTAGCACTTCCACTTCTACCTCATCCTCTAGTGATGGTTTCACTTATGATGCCTCACTTATGGTTGAGAATGAGACCTTAAAGAAGGAGGTCAATGAGCTCACTCACGCCTTAGGTAAAGCCTATGGTGGTGAGGCCCGCTTGCTTAAGTGGTTGGGTAGCCAACGATTTTCTCTCAATAAAGAGGGATTAGGCTATACCCCCAAGAAAGGCAAAAATGCCTTTGCTACTCACAAGACTAGTTTTGTAAAGTGCAATGGTCAATATTGCTATAGTTGCAAGCAAGTTGGGCATATAGAGCAATATTGCAAGAACAAGAAATCACAAGCTCATGTATCCTAAATTAAATTTGATTCTTGTTATTTGCTAACTAAGGGTGCAAATGGTGTGAAGGCTAAATTTGTTGGTACACCAATTGTGGGCTCAAAGAAGAAAGCTATTTGGGTGCCAAAGAACCTAGTAACTAATCTTCAAGGACCCAAGCAAGTTTGGGTACCTAAAAAGAATTGATTTTTTCTTGTAGGTCAATTACAAAGCCGGAGGAAGGCATTGGGTGCTTGATAGTGGGTGCACACAACATATGACCGGTGATGTAAGAATGTTCAATTCAATCAATACAAGTGGCACAAATGGTTTTGATAGTATCACATTTGGTGATAATGGCAAAGGCAAGGTCAAAGGGCTTGGTAAGATTGCTATATCTAATGACATGAGTATATCAAATGTGTTGTTAGTTGAGAGCTTGAACTTCAATTTGCTATCCGTGGCTCAATTATGTGATCTTGGATTTAAGTGCATATTTGGGGTTGATGATGTTGAGATTGTTAGTGTTGATGGTTCAAACTTGATCTTTAAAGGCTTTAGATATGAGAATCTATACTTGGTTGATTTTAATGCTAGTGAAGCTCAATTGTCAACTTGCTTGTTCACTAAATCTAGCATGGGTTGGTTATGGCATAGAAGACTTGGTCATGTTGGAATGAAACAATTGAATAAGTTAGTGAAGCATGATCTAGTTAGAGGCTTGAAAGATGTGACCTTTGAGAAAGATAAACTTTGTAGCTCTTGTCAAGCCGGTAAACAAGTTGGTAACACCCATCCTAAGAAAAGCATGATGAGCACTAGCAAGGCATTTGAATTGTTGCACATGGACTTGTTTGGACTAACTAAATATGAGAGCATTGGTGGAAATAAATATGGTTTTGTGATAGTGGATGAGTTTACTAGATACACATGGGTCTTCTTTCTTGTTGATAAAAGTGAGGTATTTGATATATTCAAGACTTTTATCAAGAGATGTCAAAATGAGTTTGAAACAACTATCAAGAAAGTTAGAAGTGATAATGGTAGTGAATTCAAGAACACAAGAGTTGATGAGCTATGTGATGATTTTGGAATTAAACATCAATTCTCACCCAAGTACACTCCTCAATCAAATGGCATTGTTGAGAGGAAAAATAGAACCTTGATTGATATGGCAAGATCAATGCTTAGTGAGTACAATGTTAGTCATTCCTTTTGGGCC
The DNA here is from genome assembly GCA_015844335.1 of Chrysopogon serrulatus. Taxonomy (NCBI): domain Eukaryota; kingdom Viridiplantae; phylum Streptophyta; class Magnoliopsida; order Poales; family Poaceae; genus Chrysopogon; species Chrysopogon serrulatus. Next base: position 26,156 of record JADLZL010004976.1, on the reverse strand, counting down.
GAAGCTATCAACACGGCATGCTATTGTAGCAACCGTCTCTATTGTCATGGAATGCTAGAGATGACACCATATGAGCTATTGAATGGAAGAAAGCCCAACATTGCATATTTTAGAGTGTTTGGTTGTAAATGCTATATTCTTAAGAAAGGCACTAGATTGAGCAAATTTGAGAAGAAATATGATGAAGGATTTTTGCTTGGTTACTCCACTACAAGCAAAGCATATAGAGTATAGAATTTAGCTAATGGTACACTTGAAGAGGTGCATGATGTTGAGTTTGATGAAACCCAAGGCTCTCAAGAAGAAAATGAAAATCATGATGATGTGAGAGGAACTCAATTGGCAAATGCAATGAAGAACATGGACATTGGTGATATAAGGCCAAGACAAGTTGATGATGAAGATGATCAAATGCTCCCACCTCTAAATGTGCAAGTCAACGATAATAAAGCTAGTACTAGTGCTTCTCAAGATCAACAAGCTAGTTCATCTCAAGTGAATCAATCCAATGATCAACCTAGTACAAGGAATAAAGTTCCAATTCTCCAACCAACCAACATTGCAAGAGATCATCCTTTGGATCATATTATTGGGGATATTACTAGTGGTGTGCAAACAAGATCAAGGCTAGCATCCTTTTGTGAGCACTATTCTTTTGTGTCATCATTTGAACCAACCAAAATTGAAGATGCATTGATGGATGTTGATTAGGTTAATGTTATGCATGAAGAGTTGAACAATTTCACTAGAAATCAAGTATGGGAATTAGTTGAGAGGCCAAAGAACCACAATGTGATTGGAACCAAATGGGTCTTTCTCAACAAGCAAGATCAAGATGGGATAGTGATAAGAAACAAAGCAAGATTGGTAGCACAAGGCTATACACAAGTTGAAGGTCTTGACTTGGTGAAACATATGCCCCGGTTGCAAGACTAGAAGTAATTAGAATCTTGTTAGCTTATGCTTGTGCCAACAACATCAAGTTATATCAAAAGGATGTCAAAAGTGCATTTCTCAATGGCTATATCAATGAGTTGGTTTATGTTGAGCAACCACCCGGTTTTAAAAATGACAAGAAACCCAACCATGTCTACAAGTTGAAGAAAGCTTTGTACGGTTTGAAGCAAGCACCTAGAGCATGGTATGAGAGATTAAGGGATTTTCTCCTCTCTAAAGGGTTCAAGATGGGTAAGGTTGACAATACTCTTTTCACCAAAAAGATTGACAAGGACTTGTTTGTGTTGCAAATATATGTGGATGATATCATATTTGGATCAACCAATCAAGATTTTTGTGAAGAGTTTGGAAATATGATGGCAAAAGAGTTTGAAATGTCTATGCTTGGAGAGCTTGGTTACTTTCTTGGACTTCAAATCAAACAAATAAAAAATGGTATATTTGTAAGTCAAGGCAAGTACATCAAAGACATGATCAAAAAATTTGGTTTGGAAGATGCAAAATCAATTAGCACACCAATGGCAACAAATGTACACTTAGATAGTGATGCTAGTGGCAATATGGTGGATCAAAAATTATATCGGTCAATGATTGGAAGCCTACTCTATGTGACCGCATCTAGACCGGATGTGATGTTTAGTGTATGCATGTGTGCAAGATTTCAAGCCTCACCAAGAGAGAGTCATTTAAAGGCTACAAAGAGAATTTTGAGGTACTTAAAGCATACACAAAATGTTGGATTGTGGTATCCCAAGGGGTCAAATTTTGAGTTGATTGGATATTCGAACTCCGATTATGCGGGATGTAGAGTTGATAGAAAGAGTACATCGGGCACATATCAACTATTGGGAAGATCACTTGTGTCTTGGTCGTCAAAGAAGCAAAATAGTGTTGCACTTTCAACAACCGAAGCCGAGTACATTAATGCGGGAAGTTGTTGTGCACAATTACTTTGGATGAAAGCAACTTTGAATGACTTTGGAGTCAAATTCAAGCAAGTGCCTTTGCTATGTGACAATGAAAGTGCGGTGAAGCTTACTAATAACCCGGTTCAACATTCAAGAACAAAGCATATTGATGTCCGCCATCATTTCTTGAGAGATCATCAACAAAAAGGGGACATTTCAATTGAGAGTGTGGGCACCGAAGATCAACTTGCCGATATATTCACCAAGCCACTTGATGAGAAAAGATTTTACAAGCTAAGGAATGAATTGAACATACTTGACTTCTCAAATATGTGTTGATGCACCCCATATATATGACTTGCCTCTCCTTCGAGCAAAGCAAGGTAAAAGTTGATTGACATGGCATTCATACAAGCTAAGGATATGACATGCCTCCCTCTTTATGAAGGTTGTCATCAATTACCAAAAAGGGGGAGATTGAAAGCTCTAGTTTGGTTTTGGCTAATTGATGACACCTATGTGTGCTAACCTTTGTCATGAGTGATATGCTAGATAGGTTGGTACACACTAAGTGATGGAGCTAGATGATGGATGGTGATGTTCATAATTGATGATCAAGTGCTCTATATTTGAAAGAGAAGAAAGAGAGAAACAAAATGGACTCAAGGCAAAGGTATATTTGATAGAAACCATTTTGTTTAAGCACTCAAGACACCATAGAGGGTGTGAGTGTATTTAGGATAGATAACCGTACTATAAAGAAGGGAAATCTTTAGTTGCAAATGGTTATCTAGTGCCACTAAGTGTGAGTCTCTTTTGTATATGCATAAACGCTTAGTGACGTGGTGAGATTAACCCTGAAAATTCGTTATGAAAATGCTAACTTTAATGTTAAATTGTTTTGATACTCTTTGGAAGAGTTAGCAACTTAAAAGGAAAGAATTTGGAGATGTTCTCTCGTCTAAACAGAGAGGGTGTTCCTGGAAATTTTTCCACCCCTAGCTGGAATTTCCAGATGCGTGCTCGGATCGAGAGAAGGTTCGCTGAAATTTTTCCACCCCTAGCTGGAATTTCCGGTTCAGCTCGAATCCGATTCCAACGGTCATGTGCGTGAGCTGAGGCTATTTGGGGTGCTTTGGCCCCCTTCTCTCTCTCTCTTGCCCATTCTTCTTCCCCATTGCTCCATTTGAGTTGCAAGCAAGAACAAACTCTCTCCTCTCCCAAATCTCTCACTCTCAAGGATTTGTGCTCCATTCAAGTGAGTGATTGAGTGCTCAAGTGTTGATTTGAGAGCTTCAAGAGCATCTCCTCCCTCTCCTCTCCCTCTCCATGCTTTGTGCTCATTCATGAGAGGATTTGGGGGAAACCCTAGTGCATGATTTGTGATTTCATTTGGTGGTACTAGGTGATTCTAGTGATTCGAGATTTTCTATTACTCTTGGTGATTGCCGTCACCTAGACGGTTGGTGATTTGATGATTGGTGAGGGATTTGGTGATTGTGTCCGCCCCAATCGAGATTGTTGTGAGGGTTCTTGTGCCTTCCCCGTGGGAGATCGCAAAGGCAACTCTAGTGGATTGCTCGTAGCTTGTGGATCCCCGTCTTGTGTTGGTTGTGCGGCACCGTATTGCGGGTTAGGCGTGTGAAGCCTATAAGCGCGTGAACCTCCAAGTGGGTGTATCGCTACAACGAGGGCGTAACTTGCCGGCAAGCAAGTGAACCTCGGGATAAATCATCGTGTCAACAATTGGATTCATTGTGATTGATTTGTCTCGGATCATCTTGGTATTCATATTCATATATATTGATTGATCACTTGCCCGGTTCGATATAACACTCTACCTCTCTTGTATTTATTTTCATAATTACTTGTGTAGAGGTAGCTAGTGTAGCTTAGTAAATTAGCTTCTTAAGTACCTCACTAGTGGTAGAATTAGCAACCTAGCCTATTGTGTGACATAGAAATTATAACAACTAGAATTATGGATAGGTGGCTTGCATTTTTAGTAGGCTAGTGCAATATTTGTTTCGCCTCTTAATTATCTAATCACTTGGCTTAAGTGTTGTTGAAGAAATTTTTATAGGCTATTCACCCCCCCTCTAGCCATTTAGGACCTTTCACATGTCCACAGAATCTTAAACAAATTGGGCTTCTGGGACACCGTTATAAACACCTTGCAGACGAAATGACTTTGAATATTATGATACACTTTGTAGGCAAGTGTTGTCTTCCCCAGTCCACCAAATCCTACAATCGACAACACCCTTGTTGCCTGCCCATCCTCCCCATCCTCTCCACCCACCAGCCATCTTACAAGCTCGTCTCTTGGTCCGTTAATGCCAATCAGGTAATTCTCGTCCGCAAACAGAGCAGACAGCGTAGATCCACAGTCAGATTGATGGAATAACTGGAATCAAGATCATCGAGTTTGTACCTCTCCCGGCGTTCGCTGATCTCAACCACACGGTCCTTGAGCGCGCCAATCTTGTCTTTAAAGTGATACCAAGAACGGAGCGTGCGGAGGAACTGACCAAATTTCCTAAACAAACTAATAACAATGCCACCACCTTGGCCCTGCCCAACACCTGCGAGGTGGAGGCTGCGTGTGAAGGAGTCAATGCAGTCCTCCACGTCATAAGAGAGCTCCCGTACTTCCTGAGCCCACACTTTCACCTGGATGTCAATGGGGCCTTCCTTCTCCATGGCTGCCATCTTGAAGAGGAATGCGTGCATGGCAGTTAGCTCGGACCGGAGGAAGGCCACTTGGGCTCGCACGCCTATGATGCTGGAGCACTGTTCATTAATGATCTGGAGTTTCTCCAGCACAGCGCTGAGGGAGCCTAGGGAGACGCTCACTGCCGCCTCCATCTCCTCAGCTGTTGGTGGTCTTCCTTCCTTTGCTTGTTTGCTTGTCGACTTTGGAAGTTTGGATCAATAGCATAGGATTAGACTATTTGGTGTGATGACGCCCAGACACACAAGCACAAGAGGAACACCACTGTCTTAACCACGAAAAGGAACTGGCAAGATTTACCCCTGAAACATGGCTGTCATGAAAACCACTGCCGCAATGAGAGACCCAGCATACACTGCAGCACAAGCACAATGAAGCACCCAAGCTGCTAATGCATAATCAGTTTCCACTGCCGAGCTGCACAGAATTTTAACACAAATCTGCTCGTTGTTACTGCCCACAAAGATTCACTGCAGTCCTACTCAGCTTCCCAAACTCTGCCACTGACCACTGCAATATCAAGCACAAATGCAGCCACAAGAAACCACAGTGCCGAGCTGCACAAAGGAAATAGGAACCCCTCTGTTCTCCATACTGATCACAAGAACATATACGGCTCAGAGGAACTGCTGGCTGCTGGTACAACCTACAATTAAAATCACTGTTTTGAACTTATATCAACCGATACACCAAGAAAAAACGCTGAGCAGCACTGCGCTGCAGGTATTTAGGGGGATTTAGTTTAGATTGTAAAAGGATAGCTAAACAGGGAGAAACCCTAGAGCAACTGAGCAAGAATAAAACAGACAAGGGGGAACGCATATATACCTCACTGGAGCAGCCGGAAGCCCGGAACTGAAGTGGAACACAGTGCCCGGGAGCGGCAATGGACAAAAGCAACCAAATGCCCGAAAGAGGGAGCAACCGAAGGGGAGGAGCAAAAGAATGAGCCCCAGGTAAATCTGGAAGAACACCTCGCCAGCGCCAGAATTGTCCGAAAAACGGTGGCTGCCACTAGCACACAAGGATCCCACTGTCACAAAGAAACTAAACTGTGAGCTGCCTGAACTGAAGGAAAACCCCAGCTCTTTCTAAACTGGCCACAAGAACATATATTGTACAAAAGAATTGCCACTGTCCATAAATCCACTGATTTGAACCAACCAAAAACACCGAGTAGCACTGCAACCGTTCGCAATTGAGAGGCGGATTAGTTTATATCTTATAAAAGAAATAGGTAAACAGACTAACATAGATATGAAAGCACGGAAGGCATATATACCTCACTGGAACCAAGAGCTTGCCATTGAACTGTAGCACGCAGCTAACAGCGGAAAAGAGAAGAGGAACACGGGGACGGGCCGGCACCTGACCAAAAGCAAACCGAGCCACCGCGAGGTGAGGAAAAAAGCAAAATAGCCAATAGGGATGAATTGCAGGGGACGAGGAAAAGAAAGAGTTGCTGATACCTACGGAAGAACGCCACGCGAGAGAAGAACGGCGGCGGCAGCTTGAACCAAAGCTTTGGCCTGCGACTGAGGCTCCTATGGCAGGAAGATCGTAGGAGCAACGGTAGCCGGCGAGGGCCGACGCAAGGGACGATGGCGGCGGCGGTCTGGTGAACTGGGGTTTTTTGTTCACACAGCTGCAGTTCGGGAATGCAGTGAAAAAGAAAGTATAAGTTTGTTTGTCTGAGTGTGTCCTACTCTTTTAATTATGTTTCTATATTTTAATCTACTCCGTGCATTATCTTTCTTCTCTTGTCAATTGTCAATTGTGTTTCTATCTTATGTTTTCTTCTTTTGAAAGGGTAGTACACACTCCATGTATTGTCTCAGTGTATACTACCCTTTCAGTGTGTACTACTTTTAAATTGTCTCTGTGCATTGTCTTTCTTTCAATAATTGACAAAAATAGAAACACAATTATTGGTCTCCACATTGTCTCAGTGTGTGCTACCCTTTCAATTGTCTATCCTTTCAAGAGAAGAAAGCAGAAAATAGAAATACAATTGACAAAGCATAAGTTTGTCTCCGTACATTATTTTTTTCTATCTTTCAACCTACTTCGTATGTACTACCCTTTCAATTGTCTACTCATTACATTTTATATATTTATGAGTAAATTATGCTCGCCATATAATAACTTGTATGGTTGTATCACTTAGTCCAACAACGATTTCGCTAGTATTTAATTCAACTTGGATCAACTCTTGGATAGCTCTATTGATTTGCCAGGCCTATGCATTTCATTTTTAGTGCAAAAAATTGTTCATGGTGAAGTCTTTGCCTTCACATAAAGCTCCTGGGTCTAATGGTTTTAACACAGACTTTGTCAAGAAATGTTAGCCTATTATTTGTCGGGTTTTTATAATCTCTATTATGCTTTTTATCATGGTGATGTGTGCTTAAGGAATATCAATGGTCCTCTAATCATGTTGGTTCCCAAGCACGATAATGCTATCAAGGTGGCAAATTTCATACCAATCTCCCCTTCTAAATACCTCAATGAAGATTATAACCAAAATTTTGGCTAACACTTCATGTATGTTTGCCATCTCTTATTCATAAAACTCAGTGTTGGTATCCATTAATGCCTCTTGAATAATTCCATAAGCGCCTGCAGATCGTTGTAGCACTTCACCGGATAAGTATACCCAGTTTTAATATCGAACCCAAAGGAAGATGTGTGAGGGTCTTCTAAACTACACTTAACCACCTGAGTAGCAAACAACGCTGTAGAAGGTAGGGATATAGAGGGGACAACTAAGGCTTCTAGTTCGGGCTCAAGCAAATTATGATTAAGATGTTTTACTAGGGAGTTGGATAGAAAAGCACGAGCAAAGCTATACTCGGCTACCAACTATTCTCCTGCTAGGCCTACTGACGGGATAGTGGGATATGTAAGATTCAACGGAGCTATAAGTCACCTCCGCGAGCTACCACCAAATCCAAACAATAGGGTATATCTACGAGTAACGGAGTCTAAGCACCACGCTTACACTATGAATACTACTCTAACCCAAGAGCAACACGGATTAAAGTACTCAAAAGAGTCGTAAACAAGTAAAACAAGATAACAATGTTACTTACTTGAACACAGAAGTTGACTCCAAAGTAGTCTCAGATACAGCCATAGAGGTAGCACCGACAAGCCGATACTCCTCCAAAACTTTCTCTTTAACTCTATCTCTCTATCTCTGAAGAACTAGCTTCTAGAGGTATAGAACTAGCTCTCTCTTGGAATGCTAACTCAAGAGGTCATCCATTCAAGGGACACCTTCGAGAATCCTACTTAGGGTTTCTAGCTAAAGCTCTTCTCTTCTTCTCTTGGATTCTCCCCATGGGGGGTGTGCCTCTCCTTTTATAGCCCTGGCGAATCAACGTGAGCCTTTGGATCAAACCGACCTTGGCGGATGGTGGAGATCGTTCCTCAAAGGCGGTGGCATAAACCGGGCGAACCGGGGCGCAACCGGGGCCTGCCCCAGATCGGCCGGTCGAGGGCCGGACCGGCCGGGCAGCCTGGCCGCCCCCCGGCCCCCGGCTCGGTGTGGTGCCTTCTCGTCTCTTCTAGAATGTTCCCTGTGTTGCCGTGGCGTTCATCATCTTGCATTCTATGTTGCGGTGTAGCTCAAAAGTGTCTTTTCCAAAGATTTACCCCGCAAAACCATTGATTCACCAAAACTTCGTGGAATTCGTTAGTTAAAGCCCTACTCTAGGTAGATGGATTGCTTTTATATCATTTTGGAAGATTAGTTGACGGTTGAATTTGAACGTTAAGGACCGTCAACAACACCCCCACACTTAGGCTTTTACTGCCTTCGAGAAAAGGTTGGATAACTTCGCACATAGCTCAAGACAAAGAGATCAACATAAGCTCATTCCCGGTGATTCCTCGCTTTGTGAGATTCAAAGTGTCTACCAAACAACTTTGGGAAGTTGAAAAGTAGAACAGTTGAACAGTTACCTTTATCTCAATCGCTAAGTCCATTGAAGGTTTTTGTAAAATTTTCGAAACAAACATATAGCTTATCTCGCTCCTCAATGTGGTACTCTCAAATCACTCATTGTATGTGGTATTTGTGGATCTCATTTAGGCATAAATGAGTGATGCCTTTCCTTGCAACCTACCTCTAATAGGCTTATGTGGAGTTTGAAGGTCTGGCAAGGAATAGTACACTTACCTTACACGTTACTGAGCCAGTGAGAGTCCCAAGGAGTGAAGTGTCATACTCTTAGATCAAGATGTGCATGTGTGTGGAATATATGATGGCTATCCTGTTCTACTTATGCTCATACTCTTGAAGGATATATCTCTCTTGCTTGAATTGTAGTGCTTGGAGACAATGGGCTATCTTGAATTTTTCTTTTCTTTCTTTTCTAGAGAGCTAGGCACCTTTTTATGCCTTTTGTTCTTTTTAACATTTGGACCCTTGTCCATTTTTCTTATTTTAACTCTCTTTTTTATTTTTGCATAGCCCATGTCATCCTGCATAAAAACTTTGTGCAAGACAGAGATTCTGTTAATGTTAGAGCAGAGATGAACACAATCCTACCAAAGATCTTTTTGGGTGCGTACTCTCAGTGTAAGAGCAGCACATTTTCTATGTGGATGGAAAAAGCTGCGCCTACCCCTAGTGCAGGGATAGTGCATATATGGAGTGTAAGTGGATCTTGATCTTGAGAGCATGATAAGTCTCTACAACACGGGTCTCAAAAGCTGACAGAGCTCAGTGCAAAATAAGTAACTTATGTAGCAAGTTATGATCATGTATGGCTCTATAGGTATTTTAAAACCACAAAGGAGTAGCTTAGCTATTGTTTTTGTGTTTTTAAAATAAAAGCTCCAATAACCAGGTAGAGAAATTCAGGTTTTCATGTTTTACTATCTTATACTTGTCAACAACTTAAGAAGCATGGGGTCCCTATAAAGAGTTCCCAACAGCTGCAAGTGTACAGGAGATGAATTTATGTGATTCTTGCCTTAAGTTATGACTAAGCCACTCATCCTTAAGGTGTAATCATGTTTCATTTAAGGGTATTCAATTAAGCTCAGTTATCAATAAATGAGAGTGCTTTGGAGTGCGTACCTGGCTCCTGTTGATGTTCTTCTGTGTTCTTTATTGGTTGCCTCCCCCACACTTGTTTCCTGTTTCCTTTTAGGGTTAATTGGATCCACACCATTGTAATTTTCACGTTTTTGAACCACACCATTGCAATTCGTGTAACTGGGTCAGTGCCATTACAATTTCGCTCTTCTTTGAGATACGCCACTATCTGCGTTTCCCATGACCTCTGGCCCATTTGCAGGTGTACAGGAGGGAGGCGTATTTCTGTATGGACCGTTTAGCCCTCCAGTGAATGGATAAGGTTAAAAATGAGCGTGGCCGCTTCTCGATCCTTCTCCGCCCCGTTCCCCACTCTCCCGAATCCAGCGATTCCGCCGCCCGTCCGCCGTGCGCCTCCATCCACCCGCCGCCCGTCTGCGCGAGCCACCCGGTGTTCAGCGCCCGGCGCATCTCCTACTCGCCGCTCAACGGAACAGCTCCACCCACGCTTCGCCGCCCGTCCGTGCGCTGCCGGCTAACCCTAGAGCTGAGCGGCGGCGGCGCACTGGACCTCGGCGCGATTGGCCGCGGCGTACTGGACCTCGTCGAGCGCCGCATCCTGGAGCCATGGAGGTTAGTAGGGTTGCAGCAGCCATGAAGAACGACGACATGCCGCCTGCGCCGTCCGCGGCGATTCCGGAAGTCGCCGACACTGGATCCAGGTATGCTCTCGCGATGTGGAGCGCTAAGTCGTTGTTGATTGCGATGTGGACCGGCCACTCGGCGGGATTTACCACGGGTGAGGCAGCTTCACGGAGGGAGGGAGGGAGAGAGAGAGAGAAGGCGGATGCGGGAAGCCGGGAACTCGGCGGCGGCGGCGGCCCTGCATCTCCGCCCGATGCGCACTGCTCGAGTCCACCCGGCCGCAGATCTCTGCCGATCCGCACTGGTCCTTCCCTGCGCACACTGCAGCCTCCTGCGCGTCCGCATCTGCTTGCCCGTCTCCGTCCACCGGCAGGCGGCCGGACCTGCAGTCATCAGCCGTCCGCACCTGCTCTCTTGCTCTGCTTGTGTGTATGCGCTCTGTCCCTGCGACCCTGCCTCCTCCCTGCTCTGCTTGTGTGTATGACTGTATGCGCGCTGTCCCTGCCTCCTCCCTTGCTCTGACTCTGAATCAATCTAAATATCTATTTGGTCTGCACTATGCACTCTGCTCTGAATATTTATTTGCTCTGCTTTTGCTCATGGTGTGTGCGTTTGTGTACTCTGCTCTGAATATTATATGATGAACTGCTGATGCCTTCTTTTTATATTACATGGGTTGTCACTCACGTACTCTGTTACTCACATAGTCACATATACAAATGCCTGCTTGTGCTTCGCTGTCACACACCATCCTACAACACAAAGCACAAGGATGTTTCTTTAATTACTTAATTAGTAGGACCCTAATTAGTATTATGTCTGCCTCTGCCATTCACTTGTGTTCTTTCTTTAGTTTACTACTATTGTACACTGTATAGAAGTACAGAACAAAAAACATAAGGCTCTTGCTTTGATTAGTATGATACTTATTTGATTAGTATAATGTCTGCTTGTGCTTGGCCCGTCACATACTTTGCCTGTTTACTAATTAGTAGTGCTCTGCTCCCTGTCTCCCTTAGCCTTACAAACGACTGTGCTGTGGGCTAATTCGGGACGATAATGTGGTATAATTGGTGTTTAAATTAGGGGTACCCTTAAATTAGTGTTCTCCTCTGTTGAAACCCTTTCCAATTCATGTTTGACTGTTATCGTTCTTATTTCTGTTGTGCTAGGATATCAATGTTTTCGTTAGAGATCAAAGTTGAAGCCTTTATGACTAAAGACAGTGATGGGAAAAAATCTTATTGTAAGGGAAAGGTTGTTAAATGGGCTATGGAGGTAGGCACGATCACATTTGAGTTGTTGGTTTCTATCCTATCCAATGAGGTCAGTTGGAGCTCTAACCAGAAGGCCACATTTTGGTTCTTTGACAAGTCTGTGGGTGAGGATGTAATGCTTGTAGATGATGCTCAGTTCCAAAACATTTTTGAAATGTATAAGCCAGAGATGCATTGCCAAGTCCTTGTAGTTGTGATGGATAAAAATGTGTGGGAACAGCCCCTGTGTGTGCAACCAGGTGACCTAAATCCAGCACTAAAGCCTGCTACTTATACTGATCTACAACTAGACCTTATCCTTCCTGATCTAGGAATGCAGCCTGGTCCGCTAATGCAGCTTGAGCCACCAGAACCTACTAATCCAGCACCACAACCTCATCCAACAATGCCTAACAAATCCCAAGGTGTTGCCGAAGAAGAGCCATCTTTGAATGCACAAACAGATTCTTCTATGCCTACTAATGCTGCCAATGAAAATGTTGCTGCTGAAGTAGATCCTGATCATACTACTACAGAACCACAGCCTGGTCCCACTGATACAGAACCACATCCTGATCATACTACTACAGCACCACAGCCTGCTCCCACTGCTGCAGAACCTGACATCTTTGATAATGAAGAAGAGTATGTTGGTGTGAATGATGAGCATTTGTACATTTCAATTGCACCTGCACAGCCATCTATGAATGCACAAACAAATTCATCTCAGGCCTACTAATGATCACAATGAAAATGTTGTCGCTAAAGGAGCCATACCTCCTGAGGCAGAGGTTACTGATGCAGATCCTGAGGAGATTAGGGTCCTCCATGATCCTGAGAACCCAGTAATAGAGGAAGGTGCCTTATTTCCTGACATAACAACATTCAGGAAAGCAATCAGGCACTATGCAGTGAAGACAGGCTTTGAGTTGGCTCCTGGCATCAAGACTGATCCTACCAGATATATTGCCAAGTGTAAATGGCCTACTTGTTCATGGCGTATTCATGCTTCAAGGCTTTATGATAACAAAACTATACAGGTAATACTTGCTTCAGATTTACTAATTCAGTTGGTTGTGCATAATACTTAGTCCTAGTACTTATTGTTACTTGGCTTCTGCAGATTAAGAAACTACCAGAAAAGCACAATTGTCCAACCACCAAGCTTGATTTCGAGAAAATGGCTTCTCAAGGCTGGGTGGCAGATAGACTAACAGACTGGCTGAGGAAGAATCCAAGCAAGAAGCCAAAGGCAGCAAAGGAGAAGGTTGAGGGAGATTATGGAATAAAGATCAAATACTCCAAGGTATATTCAGGTGTGCAGGTGGCAAACCAGCAACTTCATGGTAAATATGATGAGTCATTCAAATTGCTAGTTAATTGGAAAGCTCAGATGGAGATAACTTGTCCTGGTAGCATTGTAGAGATAGATGTCCAGAAAGTAGGGAAGAGAAGAAGGTTTAAGAGGATATTTGTAGCTCTCAAACCATGTGTGGATGGGTTTCTTGCTGGCTGTAGGCCATTCATTGGTGTAGATGCTTCTAGTCTCAATGGTAAATACACAGGACAGTTAGCATCTGCTACAGGAGTTGATGGGCATAATTGGTTGTACTACATTGCATATGGTATTTTTGACAGTGAAAATGAGGACAACTGGACATGGTTTATGCAACAGTTGCGAAGGGCTATTGGGAACCCTGAAGGACTAGTGATCTGTACAGATGCTTGTAAGGGTTTGGAGAATGCTGTTGGTGCTGTGTTTCCTGAGGCTGAGTACAGAGAATGCATGAGACATCTGTATCAGAACTTTATGAAGCATTATACAGGGGAAGTTTTTACAACTCACCTGTACCCAGCTGCCAGGAGCTACACTGAAGGGCTATTTAGGTGGCACATGCGTAAGATATATGAATTCGCTCCAGATGCAATTCAATACTTGCGGGATCACCACAATCGAATCTGCACAGTGTGGGTTCTCTCGAGATTAGTAAATGTGACTATCTCACAAATAATGTATCTGAGAGCTTCAATAGTCGTGAAGGACATGAAAGGGTCTGTTGATACATGAGTTGGTGGATGGGATCGGGGAGATGGTGATGGAAAAGAGGTTTCTTAGGAGGAAGGGTTGGAAGGGAAATGACTGGAGACATTTTGCCAAGTCTTATCAAAGAGCTAAACCTTATCAGCAAGCATTTGAAAGTAGTCAAAGTGGCAGTAAGTGATGAAGAGTTTGCTGAAGTCACATTGCTTGATGACCGGAATAACACCAAAAGGCACACTTGTGGACCTTGTGAACCACAATTGTAGCCGCAGGGCATGGCAAATAACCGAAAAACCTTGTAGGCATGCAATCGGCTTGGATCTTGTCCAATAGAGGCTTGCAAATAAAGGATTTTGTGCATGAATACTACTCGGTTGCCAAGTTTAGAGCAGCATATGCAGATGTGGGGTTCCTCCAATGCCCGATAGGGGCCGACCGGCCTCAAGTGGAACTAGGATACAAACTGCTTCCCACCAAAATGTAAGAGGGCAGCAGCGCACCTAGAGTGGTTAGGATCGAGGGAGTATGGAAGAAAGGGCCAACAGAAAGAAAGTGAGGTGCAAAAGGTGCAAAGGATTTGGACACTTTGAGAAGACCTGTAAGTTTGCTGAACCAACAGAAGATGATGATGGCATTAACGAAGTATCAACAGTTGCATCACTTAAAAGGTACACCTCTTAATGCTGTTAAGTTTGCTTGTCAATGTAAATGGGCAAGGAATCATTATTTCACATTGCTTGTCAATGTAAATGGGCAAGGAATCATTATTTCACATATCTATCTAATGCAGGGTGAGAGAAGAAGATGAAGGGCCGAGCAAGACACCAAAAAAGAAAAAGCAGAAGACAAGTGCAAACAAGCAGGCACCAAAGAAGAAGAAGAAGACTCCTGTAAAAAAGAAGCTAAAGAAGGCTGCAAGTGCTCCAGAAGCAAGGGTGGTGAGGAGCCTCAAGAGCTGGCTGGGTGTCGAGTAGAACCATGATGAAACTAGGCTTTTACTGGTTTAGTGATCTGCGCTTTTGCTGGTTTAGTGACCTGATGAGATGCATGTGCTTTTGCTGGTCTATGTGACCTGATGTGTTTCACAGTTTAAGTGACCTGATGTGTTTCCTGGTTAAGTGACCTGATGTGTGCTATGTAAGGCTGTTAAGTAGGATTGTCTGAGAAGCCCGAAGAACTTCTTAAACAATATGTCATATGTTGCCAACAATTTCTATGTAAACATTAGTAGCAGGAATGCTGTTTAGGGCCTAGTTTATGTATGGTACGGCCTGAACTTGATGTCTGTTATGGCCAGCACTGAATGTGTGTTATGGCCTCCTCAGATTTGTGTTTATGGTATGACTGGTTCTATTATAATGGAAACCTTGTTATTGTCTCATTTTCATGGTGTGCAAACAGTTGCTGCTCCATTGCTTCATTGATCAAAGGTTCACAGTTTCACAAAACATAACAAAAATGCATTCCTTGATTTAACAACACAGGCATGGAGGGGAGCAGGAATGGACAGAGGCTGGGGGCGTCGGCCAGCCTTATCCTTTCTCGAGAGGGCAAAACAGTCCATATGGAATACATCTCCCTCCCCATGCGCTTTGTAAGTGGGCCACAGACGTCGTCGGGTGTAGATAGTGGCGTATCTCAAAGAAGAGCGAAATTGTAATGGCACTGACCTAGTTACACGAATTGCAATGGTGTGGTTCAAAAACGTGAAAATTACAATGGTGTGGATCCAATTAACCCTTCCTTTTATGCACAACAAGGTGGAGACAAAAACAAACATATATCTAGAGAGAGATGATGACTCTAAAAACTTACTTCTTTATTATTAATGAGGCACATTTATTACACGATGAATGAATGAATTAACTAATCAAACTAGCAAACTAACTAATCAAGCTGACTAATGGACTAACTATCACGTGTGCCTACTCATATCTATCCCTAGTCTTTCTTTTCTAGCTCCTCGACCCTAGCCTTGAGTGCCTTGTTCTTAATGCGCATCTTTTCATAATTCGCTTCTAGATTCCCCTATGTGCTTTGCACGGGTGGTCGGTGTTGAGAACCTCGGGGCAGTATGGCCCCTGAGGTCTATCCTAGTCTCTAGCGTGGCTAGGTTGAGTCGAGGTTGACGCGGGACTGGTGCAGTTCTTGCTTTCTTCTTTGGCGGCTCCGGGTTGGCTCTCGGCGGTGGATTGAACTTGACATTGCTGGGGTCCACTCGCACACCATCTAGAGTCACACGCTCTTTCTCCGTGGTGTACTTAGCACCAGTCACCATTCCAAACTTGGTGGTGACTCCTAGCAGTCTCTCCCCCTCTCTAGGAGGTAGTAACTTGGTGCCCTGGAGGAGAGAAATGCTAGAATGACCAAGTGGTCGAGGCTTATCTCCAAGGAGTGGCCGACGAGCTGAAGGCGCGATGGTTGGCCTCCTGATGGCTTGGGCGTAGCGTGCCTCCTCCATTGGAGCTCCTTGAGGTCGAGCTCGGACGACCTCCTTCGATGGTGCCGGGGACGATCGCCTTCGAGGGCCCCACCGCCCGGTACTTCAGCCAGGATGGATGATCGCCAGAGGGAGGACTTCCTCCGGCTCTTCGACGGTGTAGGGAGGGCTTGGATTTGCCATTTGGTGGAAGATGGAGAGATTGGAGAGCTTCCTTGTTAGGGTTAAGAGAGGAAAGCTCTTGGGATGAGAGGAGAATGACCCCAGGGGCTTGTTTATATAGTCCTGGTTCCTTGGGGTGGGGGTCATTCCATCCTAATCTATCCCGAGCATCTATCGTGATAAGGCGGCGGCAGATACGGATCACGGCCGAATATTCTGAACCCTAACAGAACGAACTTCGCAACGAGAGGCGGCGGACCTCGAGGCGGTGCCGAAGGCGTATCCGACCGTGCAGGGGGTGGGACCGGCCGGTCCCCACCCCTCGCCCGGTTCCCTTCCTTCCGCTGGGTGCAATCTTGGCCCGTTTTCTCTCCAAATTTTCTCCCGTCGCGGCCCGATTCGCGACGGGGTTTTATATTTTAATAAATTAGGGAAAAGTTAAGAAATAAATTTCATCCAATTCCTCAAGTGGTCTAGAAGGTTCTAGAAAAATTTTAAGACGTTGGCCATTTACCTTGAATAACGTACCTTCGTTGTTTTTTGAAGTGTCACCGCTTCCCATGTGATGACGAATTTACCACCGTGAATGGTCATTTCCATTTGCTTCGTAGCTTTCCATGTCCGAATAATCTCACCCCAGAGTTGAATAGTAGTACTTTATCTCCGTGGATTGAAGCTCTTCTTCTTGATTCGCTTATCATGCCACCTTTTGGTTCTCTTTTATAGATCTTCGAGTTATGATATGCTTTTTCTCGCCATTCATCTAGTTCTCGAGAGTTGCATCTTTCTTTTGTTCCAAATGCTTCAAGATCCATGTTCCATCTCTTAATTGCCCAATGAGCTTTGAACTCGAGCTCTATTGGCAAATGACAGTCTTGCCATAGACAAGCCGATAGGGTGACATGCCAAGAGGTATCTTGTAGGCAGTTCGGTATGCCCATAGTGCGTCTGGTAGCTTCTCCTTCCAAGCGGTTCCCATCTCATTAACTGTCTTTTGTAGAATATTCTTGATTTGCTTATTGGAAGTCTCTGCTTGGCCACTTGTTTGAGGATGGTAAGGAGTAGCTACGTGATGTTGAAT
This sequence comes from Chrysopogon serrulatus, assembly GCA_015844335.1. Taxonomy (NCBI): domain Eukaryota; kingdom Viridiplantae; phylum Streptophyta; class Magnoliopsida; order Poales; family Poaceae; genus Chrysopogon; species Chrysopogon serrulatus. The sequence goes on along the minus strand of JADLZL010004976.1, from coordinate 8,885 downwards.
CCCTTGCTTCATTAAGTAGTTGCGAAAGTCCTTGTCAATGAAATGAGTTCCTCCATCACTGATTACCATTCTTAGAACACCGAATCTTGAAAATATTGTCTCTTGAAACATCTTCTTGGAATTTGTAGAATTGGCGGCTTTGCATGGCATGGCTTCTACCCATTTTGAGACATAGTCAACTGTCACTAGAATGTACTCATAGTTGCCTGATTTCGGAAATGGCCCATGTAGTTGATTCCCTAGACATCAAAGAGCTCAATTTGAAGATTGTTGGTGAGTGGCATGGCATCTCTTGAGTTGATATTGCCGTGCCTCTGACATGCTCCACATCTTCGGATGAAGTTCTTGGTGTCTTCGTACATGGTTGGCTAAAAGAATCCACTTTGCCAGATCTTTGCATGGGTTCGGAATGCGCCATAATGACCTCCATATGGTGATGAGTGACATTTTTCAATGATCTTCAGTCCTACCTCAGTGGGTACATATCTTCAGAGTAGTCCATCGGCACATACTCGGAAGAGATAAGGATCATCCCATATATGTAGACGACTTTCATAGATAAGCTTTCTCCCATGCACTTCGGTGGTACATATCCTGCAACCATAAAATTGATAATATTTGCATACCGGGATCTGACCTGAGATGGCGTAGAGCGTGTCGTCTCGAAGAGAGTCATTGATTGGTAGTTCCCGCATATTCTTAAACCGCATTCTAGACAAGTGATCGGCAACGGGGTTTTCTACTCCTCTTTTATCTTTTATTTCTAAGTCAAACTCTTGGAGTAGCAAAATCCATCTTATGAGTCGGGGTTTAGCATCTTTCTTAGTGAGCGGGTATTTAAGAGCAAAGATGATCAAGATAAACAATTACCTTTGCTCCTACTAAGTAAGATCTAAACTTGTCTATAGCAAAAACAAATGACCAGAAGCTCTTTTTCAAGAGTTGCATAATTAAGTTGAGGTCCTGTCAAAGTTTTGCTAGCATATGCAATTGCGTGATGCTTCTTGTCTTTAATTTGTCCCAAAAACGCCCCCCAAAGATAATCACTTGTATCACACATCAATTCAAAAGGCAAAATGACCAATCGGGGGTTGGATGATTGGTGCGAGATGAGCGCTTTCTTAAGGGTTTTAAAAGCTTTCAAACAAGCGTCATCAAATTCAAAGGGAGCATCCTTAGCTGGCAGGTTTGTTAGAGGTCTAGCAATGTATGAAAAGTTATGTATGAATCGCCTATAAAAGCCTGCATGACCTAGGAAGCTTCGAATTCCCTTAACATTAATGGGAGGAGGTAGTTGTTCAATCACTTCAATTTTAGTTTTGTCTACCTCTATCCCTCTCTCGGACACCAAATGTCCAAGCACTATTCCTTCTCTTACCATGAAATGACATTTTTCCCAATTAAGGACTAAGTGCTTTTCTTCACATCTTTGCAAAACCTTATCTAAGTTTTCAAGGCATTTATCAAAAGTTTTTCCATATACCGAAAAGTCATCCATGAAAACTTCCATTATCATTTCAATCATATCGAAAATATAGACATTATGCATCTTTGAAATGAGGTTTTTGAGCATTACATAGTCCAAAAGACATTCTACGGTAAGCATAGGTTCCGTATGGACATGTAAAAGTGGTTTTGCTTTGGTCATCTGGATGGATCGGTATTTGATGACATCCCGAATACCCATCAAGAAAACAGAAGAAAGAATGATTTGCCAATCTTTCCAACATCTCATCAATGAAGGGAAGTGGGAAATGATCTTTCTTTGTTGCCTTGTTTAGCTTTCGGCAATCAATACACATCCGCCATCCTGTGACAGTTCTTTGTGGGATTAATTCGTTCTTATCATTTGTAACAACTGTCATGCCTCCCTTCTTAGGCACAATTTGCACAGGGCTTACCCACTCACTGTATGGCACAGGATATATGATCCCGGCATGCAACAGTTTCAAAACCTCTTTCTTAACAACCTCTCTCATCGCATTGTTCAATCTACGTTGTGGTTCTCTAGAAGGTGTTATCTCAGGATCTGTAGGGATACGATGGGTGCAAAGAACAGGCCTGATTCCTTTAAGATCTTGAAATGAATAGCCAAAAGCGATCTATGCTTTTCTAGAACTGTAATTAATCGAAAAGTTTCCTCTTTAGAGAGTTTATCACTTATTATCACAGGGGATTCTCGATCATTATTTAGGAAAGCATATTTAAGACCAGAAGGCAAGGGTTTGAACTCTATGGGAGGCTTAGGTGGCTCCTCAGACTCATCTAGAGGGTCAGGTTCTAGCGTACCATCTCCTTCCTCTTCTAGTGGTTTAGGACCATCCTCGAAATCGCGCTCGAAAGATGATTCAAGGGTTGTCTCTAAGACTTCTTCCATAGGATCAGGCTCAGGAAGTGACTCTGTCTCACTGTTGAGAACACGAGTTATGGATATAGGCAAATTAAAGTTCTTCCCAAGGCTAATATTCAAATTCCCTTCTTGTCCTTCTTGTAAAAGTTTCTCTATAGGCTATCCAATCAATACGTCAAACTCTATGATATCAAAGACATAGAAGCTCAAATGAACTCTTATCCCTTTAACATAAATAGGTAAGACATAGAGAATTCCAAAACTCGAAAGAATATGACCTAAAAGACTTTTTAAAAACTTTATTGTTGGGGTTAAGGGCATGTCTTTTAGAAGGTTTTGAGCATATGTCGCAGACATGATGTTAACTCCCACAACAGGATTGTATAATGCTTCGAAAGAACCCTTGTGGATTTGGCAAGGTATGGTAGTTGATGTGAAATCAACTCGGATGACATCAGAGGAAAGCTCTGATTCTTCCAACCAATCATTGCTTATAATCGACACAAGCTCTTTAGCATTTTGCTTAAGGAAAGGCTCATCAGAAGGATCTAAGACTTCGTCACGAGATAACGACTTCTTTGACTTCTGTGGTCTCCTAACAGTGTAATAGTTCGAGGTGTTTCCATAATCAGCAAATATATCATCCTCGATCTCGAGCATGAAGTCTGGAAGTGGAATTTCTCCCTCCTCCTGTGGTTCAAGCTCGCTGATAGTTGTAGGTTGGGATGTGGTAGGTGTGGATTCCTGATCAACTATCAGATCTTCTTCCTCTACTTGCTTCTTTAAAGATGCTTCATTCTTGTGGATTTTTATAAGGATGTTTCTCGCATCATCAGGAGTGATATGCAAGAATGATCCTCCAGAAGCAAGGTTGAGAAACTTCACGGTTTTTCTATTTAGACCCTTATAGAAATGTTGAAGTAGAACGGGGTCTGGTATGGATAGACTAGGTCCAGAATGAATTAGGCAGTTAAAGCGTTCCCAGACTTCAATTAAGGCTCCTTTTTCTCTTGTCTAAAGGACAGAACTTCTATGCGGAGCTCTACTACCCTAGAAATAGGATAGAATTGAAGGCAGAATTCAGCACATAATGCTCTCCAGTCACCTTTAACACTCTCAACGTGGAGATCATACCAATGTCTAGCTTCTCCAAAAAAGAGAAAGGAAAAAGCTTTCATCGGATAGTCTCATCGGACATATCCTTAATGCACAAACACACACAGGTTTGTTCGAATTCATTGAGGTGAGAATAAGGGCTAGCATTGTCTTCTCCTGAGAAAGATTGGTTTCTCGACCATGTCTATTAAACATAGGCGTAGCTTATAGTCAGAGGCTAAGATAGGCTTTGAGGACGGCTCTGGTTCTAAGCGTAGGCTCATAAAGTTATATTTATAGATAGGCGTGGAATCAAGTTGATCCATTGAAGGATAGAAAAGGTAAAGAGAAATAGAAAAGGTAAAGAGTGATAGTATACAAATAAAAGATAAGATTATAATACGTAAAGATAAGTTCGAGTGATCTCAAATGACGTCTTCCCCCAGAACGGCGCCAGAAATGCTTGTTGGTATCTGTTAATGCCTATCTTGAATAATTCCGCAAAAGCGCATCGCATACGTTGTAGCACTTCACCGGATAAGTATACCCAGTTTTAATATCGAACCCAAAGGAAGATGTGTGAGGGTCTTCTAAACTACACTTAACCACCCGAGTAGCAAACAAGGTCAGTAGAAGGTAGGGATATAGAGGGGACAACTAAGGCTTCTAGTTCGGGCTCAAGCAAATTATGATTAAGATGTTTTACTAGGGAGTTGGATAGAAAAGCACAGGCAAAGCTATACTCGGCTACCAACTATTCTCCCGCTAGACCTCACCGACGGGATAGTGGGATATGTAAGATTCAACGGAGCTATAAGTCACCTCCGCGAGCTACCACCAAATCTGGACAATAGGGTATATCTACGAGTAACGGAGTCTAAGCACCACGCTTACACTACGAATACTACTCTAACCCAAGAGCTACAAGAATTAAAGTACTCAAAAGAGTCGTAAACAAGTAAAAACAAGATAACAATGTTACTTACTTGAACACGTAAGTTGACTCCAAAGTAGTCTCAGATATGACCATAGAGGTAGCACCGACAAGCCGATACTCCTCCAAAACTTTCTCTTTAACTCTATCTCTCTATCTCTGAAGAACTAGCTTCTAGAGGTATAGAACTAGCTCTCTCTTGGAATTGTAACTCGAGAGGTTATCCATTCAAGGGACACCTCCGAGAATCCTACTTAGGGTTTCTAGCTAAAAGCTCTTCTCTTCTTCTCTTGGATTCTCCCCATGGGGGGTGTGCCTCTCCTTTTATAGCCCCCTCGAATCAACGTGAGCCTTTGGATCAAACCGACCTTGGCGGATGGTGGAGATCGTTCCTCAAAGGCGGTGGAATAAACCGGGCGAACCGGGCGCAACCGGGGCCTGCCCTGCACGGGCGGTCCAGGGGCCCGACCGGCCGGTCTAGCCTCGGCCGCCCTCGGGCCCTGGCTCGGTGTGGTGCCTTCTCGTCTCTTCCGGAATGTTCCCGTGTTGCCGTGGCGTTCATTCTTGCATTCTATGTTGCGTTGTAGTTCAAAAGTGTGTCTTTTCCAAAGATTTACCCGCAAAACCATTGATTCACCAAAACTCATGGAATTTATTAGTTAAAGCCCTACTCTAGGTAGATGGATTGCTTTTATATCATTTTAGAAGATTAGTTGACGGTTGAATTTGAACGTTAAGGACCGTCAACACTCAAGATAGTTTTATGAAAGCATGATCAATTTAAAATTGTTTGGTCGGGTCTTTGGAGCATGCTCATCGTGCCATCAATCAAGGAAGGAGATCATTATTCTTAAACTAGTTTTTGAAAAACTTTTGATAAAGTAGATCACCAACACATGCTCAAATTCATGGAACATAAAGGTTTTCCTATAAAATGGTTTCAAAGTGGATGCAGTTCATCTTTAACTCAGGCACATCGGTTGTACTTTTAATGGTGTCCAAGGGAAGACTTTTTGCTGTAAGAGGGATGTTAGGCAAGGAGATCCACTTTTACCCTTGTTGTGCATTCTTGCAGACCCTTTTAAATTCAGCAAAGGACAGAAGTCTTCTGTCTCTACCAGGGCATATAGTTCTTCACCAAAACTTCCTATACTTCAAAGATGTGGATGCCACTGATTTTTATGAAAGGGGATGCCATGTAGTTGTTGACGGCTATTAATGACCAAATTTACCCGTCAACTAACTCCTGAAAGAGGCACATTGGCGATCACCAACATAGACTTAGGGTTTACACTAACGGAATTCCACGAGTTTTGGTGAATCCCTGTCTTTGCAGGTACACATCGGAAAAGCTATCAAAAAGGACCAATATGACAGATTACAAGCACCTCAAATGATGAATTGGAATGCACCATTGTGAAGAGCTCATCGAGACGATCGAAACGGACATATCATTTGCCATATTTAGAGTTCCGGATGAAAAGATATGAATTCCACCGCAGGGGCTGCATTAGAAGACTCTGAGGAGGCGAGAAGACACCACGACGAAGTGGACCACGAACGGGCCCGGAGTGGGACCGGCCGGTCCCACCCCAGACCGGCTGGTCTGCTACAGTGGCCAAATGGGCCCAGCTTCGGCCCACATGCTCCACCGCCTTAGGGTTTCAATCTCAGCCGTCCGCCAAAGTCGGTTTGATCCAAGGGCTCACGTTCATCCCACCGGGCTATAAAAGGAGGGCAGGACCCCCCAGGGAAACACACATTCATTTGCAATTCTCTCAAACCCTAATTGAGAGGTGTCCCTCGAATAGATAACCTCTCTGGGGCCAGCCATCAATAGAAGATTAGTCCTCTCTAGGATCTAGTCTTTAGATAATAGTGAGATGGAGAGTGAGGGAAGAGTTAGGAGGAGGTGCCGGCCTGTCGGTGCCCTCTCTACGGCTTGTACCTCGGAAGGATCAAGCTCTACTTGAGCTTGCTCCTGAGATGCCTCTGGTGATCAACTTCTAATACGAGTAAGTTCTATGCCTTTATTGTTTATCTGGATCACGACTCTCTTTGAGTGCTTTATTCCTGTTCTAGAGGGAGTAGAGTATTATCGTAGGTGTAAGCATGGTGCTTAGGCTTAGGATAATCGTGGATGCACCCTACATTCCGGATTTGGTGGTAGCTCACGGAGGTGATTTTATTCCGTTGAATCCTATGTATCCCACTATCCTGTTTGGAGGCCAAGTAGGACGCGGTTGCTAAGGAGATCAACATCCTATGTCGGTGTCTCTCCTTATGTAATGTCCCCAATTAGCAATAGAGACATAGGCTTGCCCTAGTTAGAAGAAGAGAACCATAGTTATCCTCTCTACTCTCCTATTATCATCAACCTTGATTGCTGCTCTCAACCCCATTAATTGTCGCCCTAGTTCTACCCTAGTTCTATCCTAATCTAGTCTCTACCTTCATCTTATTGCTACCTCTAGTTAAGTTAGACCGTAGTTGATCTCACACCTTTCTCAGTGGAACGAAACCTAGAATACTTCTGGGATAAAGCTACAACAGTATCCGTGCGCTTACGGATCATTCAGTGGGCGTTAACAGATATCAACAAGCTTTTTGGCGCCGTTCCGGGGAAACGGTTTGCTGAGTTGACTACGAACCTAGCTTAACTTTTCTTTTTCCTCTTTATCCTTCTTTCTTATCTTTTACTCCTCTCTTCTTTCTTTCTTCGTTCTTTCTATCTTCTTTTCAACTTGTGGTTTAGCATGAGTCACATTCCTATCAATCAATATGCTAAACCCACGAGCGTAAGCTTTAGGCCATTAGAATCTTCAGAGCCTATCTTGGCACCTGGTTATGAGCTGCGCCCGTGTTGGGTAGACTTTGTCCAAAAACAATCCTTCTCGGGAGAAGGAGATGAAAACCCATACTCACACCTACGGGAGTTCTTACTAAGATGTGCATGCTTTCGCATTGCTGGCATGTCTGATAAGACTCTACGATGGAAGCTTTTTCCATTCTCTTTGACTGGAAAAGCTAAACATTGGTACAACAAAACCGTAGAAAGTATGCAAGGAGATTGGGAATTGCTATGTTCTGAATTTCAAACCAAATTCTTTCCCATCTCTAAGGTGATTGATCTTTGGGAAGAGGTTCTAAGCTTTAAACAGTTAGAGGAGGAATCTCTAGAAACATCATGGGATCGCATTAATGATCTCCTCACTATAGGCCCAGACCTTTCTATTTCAGATCCAATGTTGCTTCAACACTTTTACATAGGCCTTGGTAGGGATTCTAAGCAGTCCCTTGATATAGTTTCTAGAGGATCTTTTCTTCATATGACTGCAAGTGAAGCAAGGTCTTTGATTGATAAACTTTGTGGAAGGACACCATGCCCTAGCATTCAATATGAACCCTGAAGAAAGAAAAGGAATTGTTTCCTGGAGAAAGAAAAGGAATTGTTTCCTAGACATGAGGAAGTTTCGATAGCTAAATCGCATCTATTCCAATTCCAACTTCTACCTAAAAACTACGATTAAACACAAATTGACAAGCTTCACAAGCATTGTCTATGGAGGGTTTTTGATATCAGTAGTAGAACACCACCTAAAAGCGGCCTAGAACATGGTTTGTGTCTCAAAAGAAAATGGCGGCTTAGGAGTGCTAAATCAGCATGTCTACTTTGGAAGCATATTCATAAATTTTTAAAAAAGGCAGACCATTTTCGATTCATACCATGATTGGCTCCTTTTGGTTGCATGGCATTTTTGAAGCTCCGTTCTTTTAAGGGGCTAGCTACCGTGACTATTAGAGATAGTTCTTCCTATTGTTTAAATTGAGGGAATCCACTATTGAAACAAAAAGAAACCTTTTAGATATGGATGCATCTCATGTGCAATCAAAATACAGTTTTTATAAGTTCTCATGGTTTTGCACTACATGTTCCCTCCCCACACATTACAAATAAGATTGCAAAAGATTAATATGTATGTTAAAGCAGCAATTTATCAACAAGTACAATTTTAACCATGTCACGAACCACGTATAAAAGGTTCTGCCGGTACCACTCTCTATTCATCCTTAAACATATAATCTAGATGTCATCTCTCAATCTTAGGTGTAAAAACAATGAACCCAGACATGATCTCACAATATCAACTACTCAACTACGAGATCACATGATAAGAGTATAGTTATGATCATCATTACTCCCTCTATTCATTTATCCAAAGCAAAAGAGGCAATAAATGCGGTGCAAGTGGTAGCCAATAAGTAGCAAAGGGGTAATAAATCTTGCAAGTGTTGGTATTTCTTATGCATAATTAAAATATGAAGGATTCCGCATAGCGTCATGAAAAACCATTGTAGCATTTTACGGGGAGTATTCCAGGTATCGTTATTTATATTTTTACCAGTGGGAAATATTGGTTAAAGACATTGATAGTTCACCATCATGTATCTACTAACTTAATACACCAACTAGACTAAAGTAGATAAATGATAGATGATAGGAAT